>VZRV01008113.1:0-97851 GCA_013398115.1 Falcunculus frontatus | reverse complement strand
CAGTTGGCATAGATGGAAAAAAAAAAAAAAAAAAAAAAGTCAAGATATAAAAAGGTCAGTGTGAAAAAAAAAATTCTGCAACCTAGAATTTATCCTTTAAAATCTGAATTGTCTTTAACATGACAGTAACCACTGCAGAGCTAACTTTTCTGTTTTGTTAACTCTGAGCTCATATGTATTGATATTCTCAGCATGTTTTGTTCTGGACTTCCAGCCATTTGTTACTTTGTTGAAAGATACACAGCTAGTTTTAGCTTGGAAATTGAAATCTAACCTATATTTTTATTTAGTCTGGAAGGGGGTAAGTCAGTTTGCTGTTATACAGTGCTAATACACTCTCCATCTGTTCACTTGGGGATTACTTTTCCTGTGTGTTGTCAAAAGACTTTTCTGCTATTGAGCCAACATCATGTGTAGCAACTCCTTCTGGCTTATTTTTCTTGATTCAGGTTTGGATTGAGTAAATCAGGACACTACCATCTTAATTTTAAATTAAGTAGCAATTTACATGCTTCTTTTCAAGTGATATTCTGCTGTGTTGATAAATTGTTAACCCGTAGCCCAAGAAATACATTACTGCAATCTCTAGTTAGTCTTTGAGCACTGTAAGGAGTATGCAAGGCCACGGACTTGCCGGGCTTGGACTATTTTGAGCCTTACCTAACTTTGTTTAGATGAAATACCATTTTTTTTTCTATGCCTATTTTGTTTTACTTTTGCTTATATTCTTATGGTACAACGCCCTTTTATATAGATAATAGTAAAAAGTAGTTACTTTGTGCGGAATGAGATATTGATGACTAACATAATCACAGAATCATCAAGGTTGGAAGAGGCCTTCAAGACCACCTAGTCCAGCTGTCAACCCAGCATCACCATAATTGCTTAAATCACCTAAATCATATCCCCAAGTGCTGCCACATCTTTTGTAAGAGCCAATCTCCCCTGGCAAAAGTTAATGCCATTTCTTCTCATTCTTGCTGGAGACATGGCAGAAGAGGATGACCCCTACTCCACTACGGCTCCTTTCAGGCAGAGCCTCCTTTTCTCCAGGCTAAACAACCCCACTTCCTGCAGCTGCTCTTCATAAGACATGTTTCCTAGACCCTTCCCCACCTTCATTGCCCTCTTTGGATATGCTCCAGCACCTCAATGTCCTTTTTGAAGCGAGTGACACAGAGCTGGACACAATACTCGAGGTGCAACCTCACCAGTGCTGAATACAGGGAGACAATCTCTTCCCTACTCCTACTGGCCCCACTATTCTTGATGCAGGCCAAGATGCCCTTGGCTGCCCAGGCACACCGCTGGCCTATATCCATCTGACAGCCAGCACCCCCAATCCCTTTCTCTTGAGCAGCTTTCCAGCTGCAATGCGTAGGCTTGTTGTGGCCCAAGTGCAGGACCAATAACAATAATGGTGCTGTGCAGAGAAATGCACAGCTGGCATATATTCAGCAGTCCTGAAAACTGGGAACATGGGATTCCGGGCAAGGGGATACAGGCATGGGAGGATACAAGACGAGGCTCTGACTGATACAGGGGACCCTAGGGCTCTAAACAGCTCACCAACAAGCAAATAAATTCAGGACTGGAGCTGGTCAAAACTGATTCTAGGGGTACCAAAGAAATCAAAGATATGCCAAAATTACCATATATAGTAAATTATATACGCATTAAATATAGTAAGTGTAGTATAGTAAAACATATAGTAGACGTAGCATGGAGTTGCAGACCAGAGAAAAACAAAGGTTTAAAAGCATGTTAGCACAATGAATAATGACACCAAGCAGATCTTTCAGTCAAGAAGAAGCCACTGGCATTGTAGTCCTCCCAGCAAAGGAGAGAATGCTGATGACTTGCCATCCTTGCTCTCCTCTCCCCCAACACCCTCCTCCCTCCGGCTCAGACTGAAGCTGTGATCTCAGCTCCCCTAAGATTAGCGCTGATGACAGAAAAGTGCCTGCCCTGCTTTGAGGTCGTGGTTACATCTTTCACAATAAAGTACAACTCAGTGCAAGAAACACTGCCAATTTTCTTTGACTTTTCAAATAGAAAGTCCAACAGCAAATGTGGTTTTCATTACAGCCAGTTCCACCCTGGAGTGGATCTGAAGACTTCAGTCAAAGGTGTGCATGTTGCTGTACTGATACCCAAACTGCTCTGTGTGCATGCATAGGTTCCTCTCTCAGAATGGAAAAAGAAGAAAGGAAAAAGCCCCCACCAACCTGATTTGTTGAACATAATTGTATGGATAATCTCAATCCATTACTTTGTGCCACAGAACAGTTTTCCATTCACACATCCATCTTCTCTGAAATAGAAGACTGTTCTTACATTTTATTCACATAATGGTTTTGATAGAAAATCTGGTTTGCTGCAGATGAGGGCCCTGGAGGTTTTTGGTCTATTGTAATACATAAGAGCTGCCTGACACTGCAGCATTCGTTCTCTAGTGCGATTGCCTAGCAGGGCTAAAAGCACTGATGTCTTTTACAGTTCTGGTATTGCCATTATCCATTTCAATGGGGTTTAAATGTAAAAGTGAAATTGATGGTGTTAAAGCATGAATTTCAATCATGCTAAGAAAGAAGATATTGATGGGAGCCGGCAAGGGAGCTCTGAACAAAAATATTGCAAGGAAGAAACTGAAAGGCTGATTACTGTAAGGCCAGTGACCCTATGTTTTCAAGTTACGAAGCTGCCACACATTAAAAGATGTCTGTCTGTGTTGCATAACTCAAGACAATGTGTATTTGTCCCTGTCAGGGTCTCCTTCCCTCTCCCTGAGGTGGGACTTCATGGGAATAATCTTCAAGTCTTAGTTCAGCTTTTTATCTGAGATTTAAGATGTTCCTTCTCATTAATTTTTGTAGTAGAGGTGGCTTCTTGTGGCTGAAGACCATCTCTGTTCTTGTAAAAATTATACCTTTGTAATTATAGTGCAGCCTTCTGTCTGAGGCTGTCTTTATGGAGCAGTAGAAGAGACACTTTGTACCATATAAATTACAAAGAACACTGTAACTCAGGGTAAGGAAAAATAATGAGAAAGCAGTAAGAATGCTTTGCAGGAGCTTAACAAGTTGGATTTTAATTTTCACAGCAGAGAAGCAGAGCTGCAAGCAACCTTGACACAAATTGAAATAAGAATCACAGAGTGTTACTTGGTCCATTGAAGCACCTCTGTCTCAACGATGGCTCTGATTCCTGCTTGGATCCAGGCAAACATCCATGGCAGTTTCCTCTGGCACTGTGGTCAGCAATTCCCTTGCCTGCCTCTGTGTGCCCTGTGTCCTAGGGCTTATTGCCGTCACCAAGAAACATGCAATTTTATGAGAAACACAGCCATGTCTTGGGAATCTACACATTTATCTTGAGTTGCAAACAACTGAAAAGGCTTGTCTAGTGTCTTGATTGATTTGTATTTGTGCTTCCATGACAGCAGCATGCTCTGTTTAATTGGTTTAAATCAAATTTAAACACTAAGCAAGTTTAAAACAACAGAACTGCACAACAGACAATTTGTTCTTCATTACAGGATTATAGTTGAGGTTACAAAGAAGAAAGCAAAATTATAATGCTGTATTTGAGAATATACAATAAAAATCCTCCTTAAATTCTGGTATTTTTATAAATTAAAAACATAGAGTTCTTTCTAAATAAGCTCCCTTTCCCACCTTCTGTTGGTCTGATATTCCTACTGCCATACCTCTACTCCGTGGTTTAAGTTCCAGTCCCAGTTTTCTCCTTCTACAGCTTGGCAGCCTAAAGTGGGAGAAAAATTCCTGTAGGATCGATACGTTCAAACCGCTTGAATAAAGAATTTTAACAATGTACCAGAGAAATTTTGAGGCATAGTGACTGATGTAAGTTCCTAGCAAGAAACTGTAATAACGTGTGTAAAGTGGATTTTTATCCAGTATTTCCTTAGAGAGCCCCTTTCTTATCAAAAGATATCATTTTATGATAAAAATCATTATTTATGTTTAGCAAAACATTTCTATTGTACTCTTTATAAAAAGTTTTTTCCCCTAAAAGTGCTTTGAGATGAATGTATACTAGAGTGCAAAAACATGATTTTATCTTTATAGGAATTTCTCATGAATAGTCTTTGAAAATGTCTCTCTCAAGGTGCAGATTCTCCCATTCTGTCTGCATTGTTTGTATTTATCCTCTCACCAATAACATCTGCAGCCAAAGATTTCTGCAAAGTCAAATCGTAGCATTTTGAATTAAATGTAAAATCCTTTGTGATGGACCTCTTCAACAGACTGGTTGTAGCTCTAAATAAAAATTGATTCATTTTGTTTCAATAAGAAGATGATGAAGGTTCCATCTGAACCGAGCTGCCTCTGTGGCCCTGCAGTCGCTCTCAGTAGCAGCAGTCCTTCTTGCAAGCGTGCTGTAAAGGTGTGAAATCTTAGCCTTAGGGCTGGACTCTGCTGGATAAACCCACAAACAATAACAGTTCTAAAAACGCTGAAATGTCTGACTGGTCACATACAGCTGAAATTTACCTCCCCATAAAGGCAAACCAGCACTTTGGTTATGCACTGTCATAGTTAAGGATTTAACCCACAGTGTCCCAGCATTGCAGACGAAGTCTATGGCAAATTACATTTCATGGTTTCAAGTTTGCAAGATGGCCCAGTTTTGAGACAAATTCTGAGGAACCTCCTAATTTGAACGTCCTCTGATAGAAGGCAGGTTACAGCCGCCCCGCCCCCACCAGGTCCGGGAAAAAAATGTTCCTCGGAGGAATGCGAAAGAGTAAAAAACCATTTATTTAAGAAACACGTGGTAAAAGAATAATGCTAAATAATAAAACCTCTCGCTGCAGAGAGAACCTGGTAAAATTCAAAGTCCTTCTGCAGATGCGGCTGCTCCCTCTCTGGAGCTGGGATCCGGCCCCTCCAGGCCATGGCGTGGGCCTCCCGGTGCTGGCGATCCGGACCAGAGCAGAACAGTCCAAGGAAAGTTCTTGCCTCAGCTAGCGAGCCGGCTAAACAGCAAAGAATTTTAATTCTCTGTCTCTCTCCTGAGAAAAAGCCGAAAAACTCGGGAAAAAAAAGAAGGGTGCTTCCTCCACTCTTGCCGCCGTCGAAGCATGCAGACGAGTAGAGTGACCCTGGAACACAAACTGCTTTGAAAAGTTCGCTCTGGCTTTTTTTTTCTTTCTCTCACACTCAGTTTTAAAGGCACAGAAAGGCACAGAATTTATATCTGGGCATAGAGCGGGTGACATGGGATACAACATCATAAAGTCACCCAAAGACACAAGATAATTAAAAGGATATAAATATAATACTGCAAAATGTATAGCTGTTTCATATAGCAGCTCCTACTCTTATTTACTTTATTGCAATATTACTCATAATAATATACTGTATTGGTCTCATTTGGTGAAGCAAAGTGGTTGGGAAGCCTTTCTCACTGAAGAGAGATTTGTCTCCAGTAGTACTTGAATTTTGTAGCTCTCACACTCACAGCAATTTTACTTGTCATGTGTTCTTCATATTTTAGGCTAATAAGTTTGGTAATATTCAGGGAATATAAAGCAAGGGATCTAAAATACTTATTTAGGTTACAAGGACATGCAAGCATTTCTACAAGGTTATTCAGGGCAGCTAAATTAGCTCCTGAATAGAGATTGTATTAATATATTCCTGACTTTTTTCTGAATCCCACTTGTTTCATGTAAATTTATTCAGCACGTGGAATAAAATCTTTTTTGAGGATCTGCCAGAAGCTAGCATACCTGTAGCTCCCAGGAAAAAAAACCAGAGAAGTCAAGGCACATCTGCAAGTGGAATAGCATATACAAAGCCGATCTGGACCCCATATTAAGAGATTATTGACAAAACATTCATGCATCTAGACCATAATCAACCCTAATATTGAGGGAGCACTTTGAAAAGTGAGAGAGAAAGAGACCTGAGACCATGAATGAAAATAAAATTCTAGACCTTTTTTATCTGTGCTGCTTTTGCACTAGATATGTTTTCAGACAACTTGTAAATAATGAGCAGAAATTTCTTGATCAAGTAAGTTTATGATCTGAAGTTTAATGACATTCTATAGAAATCATTAGTAACATTCAATCTGGAAATTACTGGTTTGTGTAAGTAGGATAAGTAGCAATACATGTTGAAAACTAGCCTAACCTAACTGATTAATTCACAAATCCATATCTGTTTCATGAATGCCCATTTCTCCCCATTTTCACTGCTCACACATGCGTTTACACACATACACACACAAAATCTCAATTACAGCTTTCCTCTTGGGATACACTGAAGTAAATTGAAAGTGGTTTCTTTTTCCAAATACTCTGCATCCTTGAGAGAGGCTGAATAAAATGGAGGGTATGGAATAGTACTATGGAAAGCAATAGTATGCATGTATTTACACCTAAAGACATCTGTTGATTCAGATGATCAATTTAAATTTGAATAGAGATTAATAATTACACAAATAATAAAACTTCTGGCATGGGTGTGGGCCAGTGGTATCATATATAAGCATAGTTGAGTTTCTTTCCATCCTCAGTGATATTCATCCACTGCTAACCAGACAAATAATAGCATTATCACCTACTTCAGTAATCAAACAATGGAAAACCAATATCTGGGACTTTTGACTGGAATGGAAAGTAGTTTATTATTGTATTTATTAGCTGGAATACAAAGGACTCAGCTGTGGTGACATAATGAGTGATATTCTAATTTCTGAAACTGGATACATAAGCATTCTGATGAAACTGGAATGAGCTGTTTCAGTCTCTCCTTGGCTTACTGTATCACCTGTATCATCATCACAGAATCATTATAGCATGGTCTGGGTTGGAAGAGACCTTAAAGATCATCTAGTTCCAGCATCCCTGTTGTGGACAGGGACACCTTCCACTAGACAACGTTACTCAGAACCTCATTCAGCCTGGCCTGGAACACTTCCAGGGATGGGGCATCCAGAGCTTCTCTGGGCAACCTGTTTCAGTGCCTCGCCACCCTAACAGTAAAGAATTTCTTTCTAATATCTAATCTAAACCTACTGTCTGTCAGTTTGAAGCCATTCCCCCTTGTCCTGTTACTGCATGCCCTTGTAAGAAGTCGCTTTCCATCTTTCTTGTACCTCCCTTCAGGTACTGGAAGGCAGCAATTAGGTCACCCCAAAGCCTTCTCTTATGAATCTTACGATCTTCTTATTAAGAGAATCTTATCTGCTCTTATATCTTATTACATTTTTTTTGCATCGTAATGCTACCTTGCACTGAATTTGGCTGTCGTTCTAGCTAAAGTACAGTAATAGTTCTTGGATGTTATTAATTAATTTATTTCTCCAGTGGGAATATACTAGGGAACTGTTAGGTGCATGTGTTAATTGTGTCTGTATTGCCCAGCTTCATTTACTGGATTTTTCCTGTGATATATATTAATAGACTTCTAATGGACATGGCTACATTTTCAGAAGGAGGGGGTGTAGCTGTGTAGAATAATTTTGAAGAGAGGTCACACGTGAAGCAATATATGCAAACAAAACATGTGCCTTAGGTGAGGCAGACACCAAATTAGTGTTTTGCCCCTGTGTCTGATCTCCTATGAGTTCAGTGTTACTGTACCAAACATATAACAACTCATTTGAGTATGACTGGATATGATAAATTCAGAGCTTGAAAATAAATGTACCATTAACATGCTCTGTCTTCTGAAATCTGACACACCATGCCCAGAAAAACAAAAAAAAAGAGGTAGCAAGAATCAAGGTGCTTGGGGTTCTTTCTTCAGCATAGACAGCACTGTAGCAATAAGGACATTAAAATCTTCAAATTTTCCAACAGCTCCAAGGGAGCACTGAAACATGTCTTTCCTGTCTATCCTCTGCAGGGAATTACTGGAACGCGGCTTCTTTCGTTACTTCATCATCTTACCTCCACTTCTCCACCTTCCAAGGGGAAATCAGTGCAGATATCTCTTTCTACTTCAAAACATCGGCCTCAGATGGGGTGTTTCTCGAGAATCTGGGGAACACTGACTTCATCAAACTGGAGTTGAAATGTAAGTATACTCTTCCTATTACTATTCTTGCACCTGAAGTGGGTTTATGTTGAAGAGTAGGTTTCAAAAAATGTGTACCATTCAGTAAAATGTGTAAGCTCTCTAAATCCTGGAAAAACTCCCAAATCAAGCTGCTTGACATATTTTCAAATTGCCTTTTGTGAGAGGAGTGCTTGAAGTATATTTGGCTTGTTCATTGAGGGGAAAATACAAAGAAGAATAGAACTGGTAACATCAATTACAAAAATGACACTGACCTGAAAAGGGTTTTCAAAATTGCATGTCAGAATTATTTTTTAAAAATTTATGTCTTCAGCTCTGTGTGCTTTTCTATTTTATTTCATGGTTGCTTTGGAAACAGGGGAAAGAAAGAAAAAAAAGAGACCGTCCTAATCAGCACTGCAAGGAGCCAAAGAGCTGAAAACTTGCATATGATATTTAAAAGCCATAAAAAATCCCATAAAAATAAATCTTTATCAGCATTATCTGTTAATAAAATCGCTGATCTGAGAAAGAGGGTATAATGATACCAAGAGGCAAGTCAATTTTATTATTTAAACCATTTTTAATGGCCCAGGGGCAAACTTTACAAGGAAGGTGCTGAAATCCTCAGCCGCACCTGAATTCTGCTTAGTGGAATTGAAGCAGTTGAATTAGTGGGAAACAAGTTTTATGTCTCCTTTGTTCTCTCTTGACCCTGCCATGAACAGGAGCAGTGAGAGGCCCTCTGTGAGATGTGTGGCTGTTATTACAGCCTCTAGCAGCACATTACAGCCTCCCTGCACTCCAGCACTGGGGCACTGGTAAAATCATGTGGGCTTCTTTTTGCTGCAGGAGCTACTCATGGATGCCAAGGACCCAGCTCTAAATGTTGATGCACAAAAGTCAGTGAGTCATTAACGTTGAAAGAGAAGCAATTGGCTTGTGGACCCTAAATAATCTATTTTTTTATGCAGATTCATTGTGATTTACATACACACATCTAATTTTTAAACAAACAGCCATTTTCAACACTTTCCAAAGTTTAAAAACACAGATCAGAATGTAGAAATTTAGAAACCACCAAGAGGCTCCTTTAATATGCATTTAAATTTTTCCCTCCAGGTAAGAATAAAATGCCAAGTTCCATTTGGGTGACTTTTTTTTCTTTCTTTCTACGACAAATATAGTTCATGTTGCTTAATCCAGTTTCTCTAATCGGCAACTTGTGCAAATCAAAATAGCTCCTGTTGAGTCACAGGGAATAGTCTTATTTGCTTTATCAAGGGGCAAAGCCTTTTAATAATAAAGTGGCAGTTACTTCTAATTTCCCTTTGAATTTAAGTAGTACTTACAGTCACCTGAAGTGGGCATCTTCAGAGCTTCTTGCTCTTCTATTTTTATGGAAGATGTTGTCAGCCACTGCAATCAGACCAACCATGCTGTTGTTCACTTAGCTAAAAAGTGACAATATCAGTGTATAAAGGTGACTTGACAGCAACTGAAATTCTTTTTAACTTGGCTCAGGGTAAATAATAGTCATGCTGCAGTGGCTCTCTGAATAGATGTATGAGTTCCAGAAAGTAAGTGGCAGTGTGCTCAGAGTATCATTAAACAGGACTTTAATTTTAAACCTGTGCTTGGGATCCGCTGACTTTGCTGTGACCTGGCGTATGCATAAATTCGACCTCTGCCTCATGTCCCTGAATCTAAACTTTAGATTATAAATTCTTGATGGAAGAAGTTGAAATATCATCTGTAAGAAAAGATGTAAAACAACTGTAAGAACCATGCAGACTGTATTTGCTAAAAAGTACAAAGCAGTTCGTTTAATATCATTGCGTTCACTCTATCCTTTTTCTCTGGCAACTATTGCTTGAAATTTTCAGAGCCACGGGAAAAGGCCTTTCTAAGTGTTCTACAGGTCACAGCTGAAAAGGTGTTGAATACTGTGGGTTTAGTAACAAAGAGAAACTCACCCTCTCTTCTGAATTACACATTTATTAATGAATGTTTGTTTTACATATTTTAGGGTTGTTTTGTTCTAGTCTACAGTTACAGTTTTCTGTAATTCATTTAAATGAAAAGTAAAGTTTCAAAATTTCAGAAGTACCTTACATGGCTCTACAGTCAACCCTGCTGCTTCCTCTGTTTCCCCTTTACAGAAATCCTGTAAAATAAATATGTGAATTTGTTCCCTTATAGGAACATAAATTTAAGTTGGTAAGGTAATTACAGAATTATCCCCAAACTGAAGAAGCTTTCGTATGGCAAACTGCTTTTTAGCTAGCCCATCACATTTTGTAATAGAACAGCTATTTTGTATTTAAACTTTTTTACATAGTGACCATCACCACAAAGTTATTGAAAGCTGTTGTGCTTCACCCAGTGGATTGCTTTTGTCTGTTCATTGCCTTCTCATACACGTACAGTTCTCATTGGAGAAGGATGACTTCCTACAAAGCCTCCTCTCAATTTCTTTACTTTTTACCATTCTGAAAGGAAAATGTTAAACTCAGTGTCTTGCACGTACAAATTCTATTTTCTTTTTCCCTTATGTGTAAAATATCTGTGTGTACCTATAATACATGGTTAATGATGTATAAGCTTAGCTCTATAGACGAGGAACTGAAAGGTTCTACAGTATCCAATATTTTAATCAGTTTGCTGCACTTGGTGAATGCATTAGGGAAACAAATCATTCAGTCTATTAAAATTCTTAGCTTCAAGTCTTTGGAAAGGAGTTTGCATCTTTTATTCTGAGCACAAAAGTTGTTACTGGCTACACTCATTAAATTGTTTTACTGGCATGCTGTCTTTGAGCCTAATAATTCTTAAGTCTTATATTGTCTTAGGGTCTAATTGCCCAGATTTTCTAACTCTCCAGATTCATATGAAAAAGAGGTGACATTTGCAGTATCTTGAAGAGTAACTTCATGTGCCTTCAGCAAAGCCCCAGATTGCCATCTCAGAGGAGGCGGGGGGGGATACAGGAAGGAAGGGAAGACCATGTTTCTCTGATTTCAGAAATAGCTTTTCCAAACAGCTGACAAGGAAGGCTGTCAAGAAAAAAAACAGGGATAAAATGCTACTATGAATGTGGCTGAAGTCTTTAGCTATTCCATTTATCAAGCAACTCCTCTGGCAGGCTTGTACTTGTCACCATTCATGGAGCAGCTGACAGATGTAGAATTACCTGAAGCCTCAATTTTTACATACACCAGTAAATCTACAGAACTCCGTTATTTTCATAGCTGGCTGGTCAGCTGACAATGTCTAGGATTGCTTAGAAAGGTGGTAGTCGAATAAGGTATTAATTTTTCTTTAAGGCAGGGCTTCCAGAAACCGTTCATATCTGATCAAGATTTCAAGATGTTTTTAGAATTATAACTGGTTTTCAGAGTGAGAAAGAGAGGATGGTTTCTCTTTTAGAGCTTTCTTACATAGTTTTGTACAGCTATGAAATATGCACTTTTCTAAAGACATAACTTTAGAGTTATGACTACGAAAATGAAGCTACTTCATACCTGAGATGTTTGTCAAATAGATCACATTTGAATTTTCTGTTCAAGAGATATCCCAAGTTTTGGAATAGATGTATTCCTGAAAGCAAATTTTGTAGGGGGCATATTTGTGGTAATTTGGGAAGAAGCATCTACCATCACTGTTTCCAGAAAACTCTCTCAATGACACTGTCATATAATTCTAAAGAAAAAGGCATTCTCCTCACTTCTGTAGCTCCTCTCATCCCAGCACCTCCAAGCAATTCACAGACCCTAATGAACTGTGTCTCACTGTTACTGTTCTGAAGTAAGTAAACAGCAAGTCACTTTTGCAACAGAAAAAAAATATGAGGCTTAGAGATAAAGGTCAGCTTGTGTTCGATCCTGGCATTAACATGTAAGGAAGGAAAGATCTTTCTTACTATTTTTTGAAAAAGCTAGGAACACTTATAACCACTGCATTCAGGGTTGTCACTTGGCTGATAACCCCTAAAGGTGCCCTAAAAGTCTCTCCAAGGAGTGATCACTGAACTTGGCAGCTGTGAAAGGGATCATATGGGGTAGCTTGCTAATGAGAGCAGTAGCATGGCTTCAGGATGGGTGTACTTGCTCTGTAGGCAGGGGATACTCACAGCACTCTAATACCTGACATTTGCCCATGGAAAGTCCCATGCTGCTTCTGGTGCTCAGCTGTTTCTATGCCACTTAGTTGAGACATAAGTAACTCCTCTAGAATCAGACAAGAACAGTGACAGACTGGGGACCACGATTCCCATGGCTGCTCGCTTATGCCCAGACAGTGTTCATTCCTCCAGACTGAATGCTCTAACACATGACTGATTAATATATTTCCTTACAAATTTTAATAACTCCATCACGTCTTTCTCCAGAGGCATCCTAAAATGCAATTCTACCATATGAATTAGTTTTCCTCATGATGCTCAAAGTCCCATATGTTAAAGTAAATACAGCTTACGTTTTCCACCGCTTGGTTTTTCACCTCAGTAGGGAAAGTGGTGTGACCTTCATTTTTCTTTTAATTGAGTTGTTATTTTGTTTTCCTAGCAGAAGGTCACTTTTCTGTAAAACACCCCCCTAGGAAAGCATGTTGTATTAGCCACATGTCAAAGAATGCATAGGACACTGAGGAATCTCTTCATCTCAGAGGCCCACAAGAAGTTATTAAATTAAATGGAAAAACATTGCATTTCTTCAGAGAAATTTATGACCCAAAGGTTTTTACAGCAGTACTTTCAAATTCCCTTCCTACTCCAGGACAGTATGAAAGCTTCAAACAAACAAAAAGCAAACCTGGTCTGAAGAACTGCAAGCACCATTCTTTGAAAGACAAGATTCTATTTCAGATGAGGCAGGTGATGCAGAAATGCCCTATATTCAAACAAAGCAATTTATGATTCAGAGAAGACCAGTTCCACCTCTACCTTGTTCCAAATTAACAGATGGGGATGGGTGCCCAGTCTGTCATGTGGGAGCAAGCCAAAGGCAGCAAATAAACATTCCAGCTGGGTAACAGACTAAAACTGACCAGTAGAAAACCTTAGGCACAGGGCTGTGGGAAAATTAAGGCCATCAGTAACTATTCTGTAACCGGCTTGAGTCTGACAGACTATAGTTACAGGTTACTTTACTTTGGTCTCCCTCAATGTCAGTATGGCACTCATGACCCTTCAGTACACAGCGCATCCCCTCAGCATTACCCCTCTCCTTTCAAGGGTGATTGGATGCCTTTCTCATTGCCATAAATGCCACTTTATAAGACATTTTATGTGCAGTGTCTTAGAAATCAGTTACAGCTCACACAAAGTTCAAGTGGGAACTGATTGGCGTTCAAAGAGCATAGTTGTCCCTGACTTTGCTTTGCAGCACATGACAAACCATTGCTGGCACTGCCACCCAGTAGTTCATCTCAGGTCTTTGTGCTTATTTCCAGTCTACTTCCTGTTACATGCTGACACTGCAGAGGCTTTGTTACCTTCTTCATGTGTGCTAATCATTTTTCTGCTGAAAGTAAATATTTACTATGCTGCACAAAATTGCCAGATGCTTTAGGCATACGACAGAAACAAACCTTCCAGGTCCTTGAATTTAGATCCTTACAATCACAGACAACCACAATGCATAGCCTGTGTCTAGCTCCCTAAATTTATGCAACTGTCTATTGAAAGTAGTTTGAATCTTTGCCAGCTGGACAACTGTTTCAGACTCACATCTTTGTTTTTTAGAAGTCTTCTAATTCCTAACAGTTCGATTTACATCTTTTCTTTATAGCCATGCATTGTTGTTTCAGTATTGTTCTTTGGCTGAACTAATTGTTTTCTCTTCCTAGCATTTACTCTTCTCTTGTATATTTATGGTGCAATCATATCTTCTCTCAGCTTTTAATTGCTATGTTAAGCAAGACAAACTCACATAATCTCCTCTCATAAAATATTTTCTCTCGTTACATTCTCTGGTTATGCTAATAAGGTTCTCCCTACTCATTGCACCTTGAATTCTTCTTTCTTAAACACAGGTAATCAAAACTATCCACATTAATTCTGATAACGGTTTACCAGTGCCCTCTACAATGACATTAATTCTTACGCTGCCCACTTGTCCTAGGAATTTTTTTGGCTGATTATACTGGGATACTGTTTGTCATGTATTATTTTCTGACCTCTCCAACCTTGTGTTACTGGCAAAAAAAAAAAAATAGACATATGCTGACTTCTTGTGCAAAGGTATTCATTATAATACTAAATATGACTTGACCCAATCCAAATTAGAGGTCCTCTAATTTTCTGGTGACCCATGCTTCATCCATCTCATCAACAATCTCTGCAATTCTGTTTTCCATCTCTGCTCTTTTCAGAAGAAAATCAAGTATGCTAAATCTATAACAATTCTCTTCCTCCAAAAATTAGAGGGTTTTTTTGATCAAAGAAGGATATCCATTGTGTTGACTTTGGTAAATCCATTATATGCTTTCATATTGTTTGTGTTCTGCCTCACATTAGGCAATGATGTCTATTTCATTTGCTGATTTTACATGTAGTCTTACCTTGATCGACTGCAGGGTAAAATCTGGTCACTAAGTCACTAAAGTTATGGTAATTCCATTAGTTTCCATAGTCTTTGTAATTTTCTGTAGTTTGGAGTAAAAAGTCACCAGAAAACTCTCATCATTTTATACCCTTGTGCAGGCTGATGTGTACCAAAGCCGATCACAAACACCTCAGCTTCCCCATCTCCAGAATACATCAGTTATGAGAGCATCCAGACAGTTCCTCCTGCAATTTCCACCTGATTTTTTCATCTCAGGACAAACTTCTTTGCCCATCAGAAAGGAGGGGAGGGGGAGGACACACACGAAGACCTGACTGTCTTTTGTCACTGTCACACCTATCTTTAATCCAAAACATCAACATCATGCCATAGACTGAAATGCCATGAGTGAGGAAATCTGGAAAGGTCCAACCAAGCTTCATTGTTTCCTGAGGCTATGTGGCCTGAGTCCAACAGGTCCTCTGGTCCTAAATTACTTAGGTATTTTTGAGAATCATTCTTCTTAGTGGATAAACACAATCCTGGTACTCTGAAAAGTACTTTTTTTCTTTAAGTTGAACTTCTTAGATAAAGTGTCGGCAATTGTTCAGTCTATTGAAAGTCTAAACTAGTCTTTATTTGTTTTACCAAGGCGATTCAGTTTTAAAGTAGAAAAAGATTTTCTGTGAGTAGACGATTAGATATAATGAAAGCAGAGGTGTTTTTAATAAAAATGCGGTTGTATCCATGGTGCTTAAAAAATTTATGGAGATGATTAATTCAAATTATGTCAACAGACTGATTCAAGTAAATATAATTCTTTTCTCCCTAGGTGTTTGTAGGTAGATGCTAAATGTTCATATAGAGGTTTGGCCACAGATTTTCCTAACACTTTGCAGCATTTCGTTACGGTTTAAATAGCAGGTTTTTTAAAAAATCAGGTTTCTTAAAAAATCGTGATGGAAATTAATTCATTTTTAGATCATGTTCAGTTTAGGCCCTGTCTTTCTATCTTGCCTTGCTGCAGTTGTTCTAAGGAAAATGAACATTTCTGCTCACCACTTCTCGTTTAGAAACTTTGCATGCATATAATTTCTTACATTTTAAAAGGAAAGGAAAACTTCATGTAAAATTTTGTTTAAAAGTTAATAAAATGGTAATCTATTTTTTAAGAGCATGAAGGCAGTTGCTATCACAAGGCTTCCATAACACTATCTTGCATAATTTAGACTTTTTATATCCTCTTGATCTAAATGTCTTGACTTTGTTTATAAAGTAGAGCTTTTTGTCTCAAATCATGCACTGCAGACAGCTCTCTACTAGTATGAAACCTTAGAAACAAATACTTTATAAATACATAAATCCTCTCACTCACCCTTTTATGTTTTCCACTGCTACAGCAGGAAACAGGAACAAGTCTCCTGTTGGCTTTACATTTCCTGAGACACATGCGTACTCAAGCAAAATAGTTCACAAAAGGTGGCTAAACCAGGCAAGTCCCTCACTCACACACTGGATCAGATTTTCTACCTCTAATTACCATGAAGTCTGAGAACATATTTTTACCTCCGGCAAGTCAGTTCTGTTTCCCACTCTTGTACCACTCCATGATACTTCTGGTTTGCATTTTTAGTAGATACTTTTTCCTGCTGCAGGATAAAAAGCAAACAATACCAAAGATATCTTCTTCCATCCTGGGGAATCTACCCTGGATTTTGGCAACTGTAAATTATTACAAGTATATTTTCCAGAGCAGAAAATCTTTGACTCAAACTTTTGGTGAAATTTTGAGTTAGCTCAGACACAGTTAGCTGGGTCCATCTACCCTGCCCCCTCACACACAACCTTTTCATATACAGAGTTACTATACTAAAACAAAAATTGAGTCATATTTTTGAATGGTCTTTTTTTATTGTGGTAGTAAAGTGCATAGTGCAACAGAGTCCTTACCCTGATGGTGACCCTGGACAGCCACAGAGAAATAAATAGCCATGAAAAATTGCTTATAAAAGAGGCACTACAAATGACAAAACCTTATACAGCCAGGCAGAAAAATCAATAAATTCATATCATCATGAGCCCCTGCTCTGATGCAAAAGTTTTTCAGTAGCTACCTCCCAGGCACCTAAACACCTTTGCAAGTCTTTGTCACATTCCACAGCAGAACCTACAGCTAATAAACAAATTACAGAATATGAAAGCACCACAGAAGAGGACGAAAAGGACAAGGGAATGTGCTTTCGTAAAAGCACATCACAGAAGAGTGACAGTCTGGATATCTAGTTTTTAAACCCGCACCAGGCTCTTACCACTTTTAATATGATGCACAATTTGCAGTTTTGACTGATTTTTATTACATTCAAATGTGACATATTCGAGAGGGGTGTTGATATCCTTGTGTCTGTTTGTAAGCACTTAGACACATTGCTCAGCAGCTTCAGAACTGTGCCAAATTTATAGGAATTTTTCATAGTAAAATAAGCCACTCTCTCCTCTCCAAAAACCTCTCTGATGCTTTACCATGCTCAGACAAAATCTGATTTCATAAACATTACCACCTGCTTTTATGTTGCCTTTCATCCAACAAAAAATAAGTACCAGTTACACAAACCCCTTTATATGCTGCATGGGAGAGTTCTGTTCTGATGTCTCTGCTTCCCCCTTGTTGTGCTGCCTTCTGGTGCATAGGACCAATTCAGTTTCATGGTAAAGTGCTGCAGTTAAAAGGATACAATGAAGTATATTACAACCCACTACAGACAGGAGAACACACATCTCCTCCCCTTTTCTACTCAGTGCACTGACTACAGTTTCCTTTGTGTGAATCATCTGTCACAAAAGAGACCAGGAGATATTGCTGCTGTATTTTTTTTAAGCATTAGTAACTCTCATGAGATGAATCAACAGACCTTCAGTGAGTCACTGTTCCTGTTCCTTCCTTCTTTCCGGGCAGCTAAATAGTTATTGTAAGAGAGCTGGCTGAATGGGAGGTAACATCTTTCTGAAATTGTATTTATTGCCTTAGAATTAAAGCAAGTGGGTATTTTTACAAGTCCTGCTCTAACCATGTAATATTTGACTTTAAAAAACTTCTTTCACAGATCTTTGCTTTGGTTCCCTGGTTATGCAGGACTGATAATATTATTTTTTTGTTCTTACTGCCCATGGCTGAAAATTGCTGCATCAACTAAAATACAACCATAAAAGTATGGGAGTTGTTTCCAAGTGCTTATCTACAAGACAGCTGCAGTTCAATTAGCATAACTGAAGTAATTAGTAAATAGTGATAATAATTATTTATTTTCTTGGGGCATATTTGGCCTTTGCATCATCTTTCATGAGAAAATTTGGTACTTTCATTTAATGCAATTTTTTTTGTCCCCCAAAGCAATCTAATCTACTGTGTAGGAAGACCGGTATTTATGTTTGATTGGTTCATTGGCAGTCGAGATTATTTTAAAGTGAGATAAAATAACTTAGTTATTACCAAAATCAAATCCCTCTTTATCTTAGTCCTTACACAGGCATTTACTCATGATGAGAAAGGTGCTGTATTGAGTTCCGGTTTCCCTCCATACTGAGCTTCAGTAGAGCTATGCCTTTCCAAATATTGCAAGTTGTGTGTGTAAGTGCTTGTCTGCCAGCAGGAAGGGAACTGCTGTCTGTCTACAAGGTGAGAGAAGCCAGGACCTTTTTTTTTTTTTTACTACCTTGCACCTGGAGAGCTTTTGGCCAGTTTCAGGTAGCCTGTGTGCAGTGTAGTACAGTACTTCTGAGTCAACCGGTATATATTGAATATTTAAGATTAAAATCGCAGATGAGGATAATGAATTTCAAGGCTCAGCATGGCAAAGGTTATTACGGTAGAGAGAGTCTATTCCAACAGAAGCAATGAAAGAACAAAATAACAGCTAGTCATTCAGTCAGATAGACAGATATATGAAAGTTTGTTTGAACAGTCATAAAATGAAATGATGAAAGAATTCTTTTAACATATTTAATTCCCATTAATCCAAAGATTCTTTGTTCCTGTAAACTGAAACTAGAATTTAGACTCGTTGTTGTTGAAATTACTGATCCAGTTGTAACTCTTACTAAAAAGAAGATATTAAAGTATCATGAGGACAGAACGACAATAATGCATTAAAAATCACTCCTTTTAAACATACAGAAAAACAATTTATTTGTGTGCAGTCTCGTCTTACAATGTAACAATATACTCATATGCATAAGAAAACAGCAGTTCTTGCTGAATCGGGTCAACATCTCTCAGTAGATCTAATTCCCTGTCCATTCTCAAAGAAATGTCACTGCAAGTTTACAGCTGCCAGATGCAGATACTGCACACAGCAGAGACTGAACCAAGTGCCTTCGGGCTGCAGACCAAATGGTGGAGAAAATGAGTATCAAAAATATGAGTATAGACACTTTAGGGGGTGCTCTTTCCTGCATTCAACAAAGCCTTTTCCTTTATTTTTCATTCTGATATGATTTTTTTGGTGTGCAGGATGCTTCAAAAATTTTAAGATAAAAACAAACTGAAAAGGTCATAAGAAGCTTCAGACATTCTGAAGAGTTATGTATTCCTAATGAAACTGCACAGGAATTAAATAAATTCTGTTCACCATAAATTATTTTCTTTATTCTTTGGGGAAAAAAAGCGCACTTGGGTTACTATTTGTATCATTTCTAAATAATATGTTATAATTTCTTCCAAACCCTTAGTGGTTAAAGCCATTCAACTATACATGTTTTCATTCCTTTACCTTTCATTTAGAAGTTAATTTCCTTTCTCCTTTCTATACATGTTTCTAGACTTCCTATGACTGAAGATAAAATGTGTTTTAAAATATTTCCTCCAGGCAGCAAGAATTTCACTGAGAGAAATCAGTAATACTGTTACAGACCGTCTGGAATCACTATTTAAAACTAACTTTACAGTTATATCATTAAAATGTTAATGCCAATAGCAGTCACTGTGCTTCCTTTTTTTGCAGGGAAGTATTACTTTACCAATACCTGTGATAATCTCTCTTCCCACACATCTCATGTCTTGAACATCAGGGTGGGGACTGGGGGAAAAAAGTTTCTCTCATTGCAACCCAACTCAGCTTCAGGATCACCTGAGAAACCTGGACAAACATAGAGCCATGGGATTGACAAGATGCATCCCACGGTCCTGAGAGAATTTCCTATTGTAGTTGCCAAGCTATGCTCTGTGATATTTTAAATATCACAATACTCAGGCAAAGTCCCCAGTGACAGGAAAAAGGTAAAGAGAGCCCTGGGAACTACTGGTCAGACTTAACTCTCTGCCTGGTAGGATCATAGAACAGGTCCTCCTGGAAGCTATGTCAAGGCATATGCGTGACAGGGAGGTGATTAGAGACAGCCAACATGGCTTCACCAAGAGAAAATTGTGCCTGACTAATCATCAGCCAACTCTCTCAGGACACTGGGAGAACATCTCCTTGGGTCCCATAGGCTTATGCACATTCAGGTTCCTCAGATGGTCATGAACCTGATCTCTACCTACAGTGGGAAGCACTTTACTCCTCCAGTCCCATCCTTCTCTCCATCCACTCAAGAGGTGTGGATAGAAAGGTTGTCATTGAAGACTGGGGCAAAGGAGGTGTTGGGTACCTCAGCCTTCTCCTCATCCATAGTTACCAGTCTTCCACCAGTGTTTGTCAGGGGTGGGTGCACCTTCTTTGACCTTCCTTTTTTGGTTTACATACCTGTGGAAGTCCTTCCTGTTAGTCTTTGCATCCCTTGCCAGGCTGAAGTTCAATTTCACCTTAGCCTTCCTCACTCCTCCCTACACAGCTGTATTTCATGTCTGTGCTCTTCCCAGGTTTCCTGTCCTTGTTTCCACTGCCTTTGCATCAGACCCAGACGGATTGTTCATTCCCTATAGAATATCAGCTTGTTCTAAAGGTTCAGAGAGACACTGAGCCTCGCTCATATTGTATCTTGTGGGTGGATTTACACATGAGAAGTGGGTCTTAAAAAATGTTAAATCAAAGCAATAGCTTTACTCACCCGTTTTTCCTTCTCAACACTTACATAAATGACTGTGTAAGATTCAAAAGAGTGTAAAGTTTCATGATTTTTCTTTATTTTACTTGTAACCTACAGGCAAATGTAGAGTGTGTCTAGTCTATACAATGAGCCTCTATGTGAGAGAGATATCTGAGCTGTTTCTGAGAAAGATACAGCACATCCACATAAATCAGCACTCAGCTATGCTGGGTCTGATCCTAGGTGCAGTATAGTCTCTCATTAGAACTAATTACTGTTGGCACAGCATCATGCTGATGCAGCTGTGCAGCTTCCAGAGCTGGTTCATTTGGCACTTAGCTGAGGGATCACTGAAGTCTTGGGCATGGATGTGCACTGTCATTTGGTCAAATGAATGAAGCTTCTGCTCATTAGTTCAAATGGACTTTTCATTTGGGAATTAGATAAATGATGAAACCATCCAGATGCTTAGTCCAATTATTGTAAATACAGCCATGATTTTTGACAACTACCTGATTATTAACAGACAGCCAAGCTACACAGTAATTCCTGTATTGCAGTCAAGCAACTTGGATCAACAATTTCTCTGTTATGTTGCTTTGGTAGCTTTAATTTTAAGTCGTGTCCTTTGAGAAGTGGCCTCCTTAAAGCAGGTCCTGTGTTCCAATATGGCACTTCCAGGTAGCATCTGTAGCCCTTTCCACCTATTTTCTGCAGCCAGGAACAACCTACCAATGCTGTTTCCATGTCAGCATTGGCATGGCCTCTCTCAGCCCTGTGCAAATGAGGGCACCTGGGAAGGTAGTTTAGAGATAACTTTGTAAAACTGCCTTTAAACTCCGATATCTAAGTGGGAAAAGTGGACAAGATAGTTACTTTCAAATCCTAGAATGCCTTCTTTTCTATCCAGAGTCTATTAAAGGCAATGGGAAGGATTCCAATAACTACATATATCAGACCTGATCTTGACCATGGTGATAGATTTCATATAAAGATATATAGACCACTAGCTCTAAAAATACCTGTCATATCTCTCTTTTGATTAAGTTTTCTTTCATTTTCAGTCATTTCACTGAATTCTGTCTACCGGTTCAGACAGCAAGCCCTTTGTCAGAGGTGTATTTACAAACAAACTGTCCGAGAATTTTGGCAGATATTGCTCTTACAGAGATACAGTGTTTTCAAGCTGTTGTTTTCTCAAAACAAATATCTGTCTGGTAGATTCAGTTTACAGTTTATAGCTTATTGTTGTAAACTCTTTTACAGCCAAGTGAGTGAACTCTGACCCTAGATGTAACATGGCATTTATGTTCTAAGAATGGGATTACAGAAGGATTCTAAAGAAGTTAGATACTCTTCCCTTTGATGTAAGTCAACTAAAACATCAGTCAGTCCCATTTGGAGGGCATAAAAATACATTAGGGTAGGTAAGAGAAACAAAGTACGAGGGAGGACATGAAACTATGTGTTTCAAAGAAAGGATAATGGGGGAGAAGGAGAGAAATAGAGAGATGGGCATACATTAGAGAGATGGTTGAGAGGAAAGTTGTAATCCCTCTTCCTTTTTCACCATTTATGCGTCTTGGGAATATCCACCTACTGCTTAGCATCTTGTGAGTACCCACCCATCTGTTAACATCCTTTTTTTTGCTGGCAGCCTCATGGTAACTAGAAATCCTAGCCTGAAATTCATCAACAAAGATGAAACTAGAAAACAGGGGAGAAAAGAGATATTTGAAACACAAGGAGTTCAAGGAAAGTGGGAGATCTAGCTGGTCACAGATCTTGAATGCCAGAGATGTCTATCAGCTCATTTAACCTGACCTTCTGAATAGCAAAGGACGTAGCTGCTTCCCCTGCAGCTGACACTCAGAACATCTGTTTAACTAAAGCATATCTAGCAGAAAGCCTTGAAAGGAAGGACCCAAGGAACGTGGAATCCTAGACACAGTGCAGACATAGAATCATAGAATCACAGAATTGTAGAATACCAGGTTAGAAGGGCCTTCAAGGATCATTTGGTACAACCTTTCTTAACAAAAGCACAGTCTAGACAAGTTGTCCTAGCACCCTGTCCAGCGGAATCTTTAAAATGTGATGTGTAGAGGAACCTACCACTTCCCTGGAGAGATTATCCCAGTAGGTGATAGTTCTCATTGTGAAAAATTTTCTTCTTGTGTGTCCCATGAGCAACTTGTACCCATTACCATTCATCTTTTCCTTGTCACTTCTTATAAAAAGGATGCCTCCATCTTCTCTGTAGCCACCCTTTAAATACCAGAACAATGCTGATAAGGTGTCCCCCAAGTCTTCTTTCTCAAAGTTAAACAAACACAATTTTCTCAGCCTTTCCTAATATAGGCTTCCAAGTACTTTGATCATCTTTGTGGACCTTCTTATACCTGTTTTTGTTGAACTTCACAGGTTCCTGTTAGCCCACTCTTTCAGCCTATCCAGGTCTTCCTGCACAGTGGCTCGGTTGTATCCCTTCATTTTTATGGGCAAATGCCTCATAGATTTAAGATGAGGAAACGGTGAGATCTGAATAGAGCTAAAAAACAACACAGAACAAAGAGTGAGAAGGGCATTTTGTTTGCCAAAGTTGCTCTTCTGTGTTCTGAGCAGATGGCTGACAACATCCTGAGACCTTAGAAAATTGAAATGATGAAAGAAACCTGTTCAGATTTAATTATATGTAATTGCACAAGGCACAGAAAGGGTAAAACTAAGCCACAAACCTCAGTGTATTGAGTGAATTTATGTAGCAGGAGCACATAAAAAAATTCACCCTTGTACAGTTTTACAAAATTTTCATCACAAAACCTTGTACTGACTGAATAAATTACAACCCACATTTACTTCCTTTTTTTTTTTTTTTAATTTCATAATTAGGCAGTTTCAGACATTTGTGCAAGGTCTGATCTTTATTCTTATTTGTCAGAAAAACTGGCTTAGGTTTTATGGTATTTGGTAGACTAAAAAATAAAATTATTATTAGGAAAACTTACTTCGTTACCTAAAAAGTGACCAGTAAAAATCTCTGGTCATTTTTTTGTGGCTCATTTCGTACATCTTTTTGAAAAAAGTCCTGTGCTGGCTCAGCCAGTCATTGTGAATAATGTGAATAAATACTCACATATGCACATGTATGTTAGATATTTTTTAATTATCCTATTCAAACGTTTGACAGAATAATACCACTGTCACATCAACCAAAGATGTATTTGAGTCAAAGAGATTATATCATGCAAGGATTGTATGTGTAGGCAGAGACTTAAAAGTATAACATACTTAGGGAAAAAAGCTAAATAATTGCCAGTCTTCTATATCAGAAGTTACACTGAACTTCTGAACAAATTCGTTGTTGTACTGGCTCTGGCTGGGGCGGAGTTAGTTTTCTTCTCAGCATCCCATATGGTGGTGGTTTTTGGGGTTTGTGCCTAGAATAACAATGATACCACACCAGTGTTTTGGCTATTGCTGAGCAGTGCTTGCACGGCACCAAAGCTTTCTCTCTATCCCAGTCAGGAGACTGAGGGTGGCAAAGGCATAGGAAAGGGACAGAGCCAGGACAGTTGATCTTTAACAAAAGGACAACACCTTGCTCAGCAGTAAAGCTGGCATACAGGAAAAAGAAGGAGTGGGGGCAGCACGGTGTGCTCAAAGTCCCGTCCAACCTGACCTTGAACTCTTCATTCCCCCAGTCCCTGTCTTGAGATTCAGGGTCTCAAGAGACATAGGATGAGCAATTTCCAGTAAAAACCGAGAGAAAAAGAATGTTGAGTACCTCAGCCTCTACCTGTCAGTTGTCACCAGATCACCTGTCTCATTTCTGAGGGTGTGAAATTTCTTTTGTCTTCATTTTCTGACTAATGTGCCTGTGGTCAGATATTCATCTATTTCTGTTAAGACCTGTCATCTTCCCTAGAGATGTCCCTGGTTGGAAAGTACTTATTCCATAGACTGAAAATGGAACTAGGAATGAAGAGACAGAACTGGCAACATAACTTGCATGTGAGACATCCTGTTTGCAGCCTCTGCCCATCTGCGAAGCTCTTTTCATTGACATATTTCATGGTTTTTTAAGTCCATCAGTCTAACAAATACCTTTCCCCACCTTTGGTATGAGAATCGTGTTTGTAGGTTGGTTGAGGAAGGATCAGGACAGTCCATAGATGCTGTGTTATCTTCTCTAACTTTCAGCATGTCAGTAGGTACATGCACTGAAAATGGCCTGTGATGAGAAGATTTTGTTGGAATGCTATTTCTTCCCTAATTATAAGATTAAATTTTAAAATATAATATTAATTTATACAATTGGTACTCATTTCAAAGAGAGTGATTTTCTCCAAACAGTACAAATTTAATTATGTGTCTTTTAGGCTGTGACACAAATTTTAGTTTAAAGCCATGCATAAAGTTAGACTATGCAGGCACAGAACTTCTACTTGAAATATCTCTATTTGCCAATTTTCTTCACTTTCCCTTTTAGAAGAAGAATAACTTTCCTTTAAAAAAATTAGAGATGCTTCTATCCAGAAGACCGAGAGCTTGCAAACAAAGAAGCATTCTTGTGGAGGTTTTCAAAAGTTTTGAATGGATAATAATCAAGGTACACAGTAGCAATATTGACAGTGTCATCAGCTGCCTCAGAATAGGAGAAAAAGTCTACTAAGAGGCCCTTATTTTACAGTCTTGTAAATAGACAGCTTTTGGGAAACATTTCAAGCCTGACAGAGAAGAGATCTGAGGCGGTTCTTCAAAGCAAAATTAAAGGAGAATTATACATACACCCTTGAAAATAGACTTTAACACAACATACAATTTAAGTACTAGAAAGGTTATCCTCTAATTCCTACTTTGCCTGGGTTTATTGACAGAACCACTGAAGTTACAAAACATAATGACATTAAGACTAAACATCTTTATTTCTATAACAGCAAGCTTTGGCTTATACAGATTGTGTGCCTTGTAAAGTGCAAAAGGCCAAATAGACTAAATCCATGGCTTATAAAAGGCAGTTCATTCAAGAAATTAAATTATTTTATTCAGCAGAGAACAGAAAGAACAACAGCTTTTCATTTTTTTGTTTTAGAAGTAGCCAATTTTGAAAAAAAATCAATTATATAATAAATTTGAGTTGACATTTTCTGCAAAAAATTTATTTCTATACTTTCCATTTTCTTAAAAATACTGTCAAGTCAGTCTGATACAACCTTATGAAAATCTATTAGGCCATATACAAAAATATTTCCCACTATTTATCAGCCTTGTTAGTGATAACGAACATGGAGTGGTGCTTTTACCACAATTTAATAGCCTTGTGGAGTAAGAATTTTATAACAGTGCTTTCTCAATTCAACCAACCCAGAAACCGCAGCTGTACTGGAACATGTAGACCATAATTGGCACCCTAGAATTTTCAGAAGAATTAAAAGGGAGCTCTGGCTTTTTTATTTTGTGTGTGAAAAAAAAAACAAATTAAATGGAACCCTTGGTTGTCTCTACTTCTGTCTGGTATCCTCATTTGTGAATGCTGTAACTGATAATCCATTCTCTGTTAACCCTTTCATCTGATGTTTTGCCACCAGAATACAATTTGCAGTCGAAAGATATGTAAACTAAATATCAATAGGAAAGTCATAATTATATTACTTTATTAAAAAGTAAATTATATCTTTTTAATCACACTCAACATTCAATAATAATTATCAATTATGTATTTGCCAAGGATGACCTGAAGGAGTGTCTAGTAGGGCTTAATGGACATTTGTAAAATTTCTAAACATGTTTTGAATCGTACACTATAAACAGAGCACTGTGGGGCTTACTAAAGATCCATTTCCTTTTCAGCCATAAAATGCTACATGGATCTTAGCCACAGCATTATTAGTCCATTGCAAGAATTAATTGCCCCCCAAAATCAAAAAAAAATTTAGACCTCTCCACCATTTTTTTATCAAGATGCTTATTCCCTAAAAAAAAACCCTATAAACTGGAAAGCTGCAGAGTTCCAAGACTAATGCAATTGGTTGAGGGTTTGCTGATATTTTCTTCTAAAAGTCTAACTCCTACTCAAGTTAGAAGGAACTGAACATGCTTATAAATTCAGAAAGAAAACTTAGCAGTGCATATTTGTATTTGATACGACTCCTTACTGTTTAGGAAGTGTAAGTGGCTATGTTTACAATGTAAGACTGCAAACAAACCTGTGGACACCTTTTGCTGTCTATTTCAGCTGCTACAGAGGTCTCCTTTTCATTTGATGTGGGAAACGGGCCGGTGGAAATCGTGGTGAGATCTCCCAACCCGCTCAACGACGACCAGTGGCACCGGGTCAATGCCGAGAGGAACGTCAAGCAAGCCAGCCTGCAGGTGGATCAGTTACCCCTGGAGGTCCGCAAAGCTCCAACAGAAGGACACACAAGGCTGGAATTGTACAGCCAGCTCTATGTTGGTAAGGTGCAGAGGAGGCAGCCGTGTTTTGCTCTCACGTGCTGAACGTTCTTTGACTCGTGTCTTGCCAGCAGCAGTTAGTGAACGTGGGAAGCTGTGCTCCTCGAGCACTTGCATGGCAGCAAAGGGGGGGAAAGAAAGAAAAAGAGAAAAAAGAAAAAGAAAGGACATATGTGTCCACAATTACAGAAATACAAAGATCAACTGAGAGAAAAATATTGAGTGTTGGAAACTTGTCCTTTTTCTCTTTCTCCACCTGTATCTCCTGGCTGAAAGGGCCTCCAGCAGACTGCAGTGCCAAACTCCTTTTTTGCTGAGAGTCTTTTCCCAGGCGTACAAACACTTTTTCACCACAAAAGTGAAAACTTCTGCAGAGTCCTTGCCAGGACTGCATGTGCCTGCAGTGCCCATCCTAGCCTCAGCAGTACTTCCAGCCTCTTTAGATTTGATCATTGGCCATGCTTTTGCATTCACAGCTCTCACAGCAGTCTTTTCCCTTTAGTCCCGTGGGCTATTTACTCATTTGATGTAGGAAAGCACCACACAGTGTTACACAAATGCATTCCCTGGAACCAAGTTCGTCCAGCTGCTTTCTGGAGCTACTGGTTTCCGCTACATTTTGGGCAGGCTATTCCAGCAGCATTTGTACTTCTCTAACTGTTAGCCGCAGGGCTGCAAAGTGCTGACATGCCAAGAGTCATTAGCTGGAATCAGAACTGCATGAAATGTTGAGCAGAGAAGCACTTTCATACCTCTTTAGATATCTGTTAACAAGAGGAGAAGGAAGGGGAAAGGGGAAAAAAAATCTCTTTTTTCTCCCTGTTAGTCAGCATTCAACAACTCGAATTAAAATGATGTTTAAAGCCTTCATTGCCTTAGTAATCAGCCCAGTGTCACAGCAAACTGTGTACAATGTGTCACCAGATGTGCAGGTGTTATTTACAAGCTCAGATTCTCCTTTGCTGCTGTGATCCCAGTAAATGGCAGTTTCAAAATAAGCTGAAAGATGAAGTTTGTTTAAAAGATGAACACTTAACCTTTAAAAAAAATACCAAGCCTTTTGCCGTAAACAGGAAGACCTGGATTTTTTTTCCCTAGCCTGAGGTCTTTGAGAATTGTTGATAATGATGATTTCATTTGTTAGTTTTGAATTGACTGTAATATCAGCAATGTTTTGAAATATATAGTACCTTTATTGCCAAAAAACGAATGTCGCAATCTGCACTAGATTTTTTTCTTTCTGAATTACATCTGTTTCATATAACTTGGTGATTGGAGCACACATATCAGAGAACAGCTTTAAACTTTACCTGGAGTCAGACCTAGAAAGGATTTGAGTTGGAGTGCCCAAAATGAACACCTGAATATTGAGGCCATGGAGGGTAATGCTGAACAAGAATTATTTTGGTGCCTCCTATTCCATTTTCTGTAGAATAAATATCTATTCTTTGGGTGAGCAAGAGGGCCTGAGGGATGATAACTTTGTGTCCTAGGGGTTAGGACAGTCATTGAGAGAGGAATGAAGGTTTTTTGTCACTATCGTGTATATGAGTTTACATAGAGTGGAATCACACCAGAACACTCTCTGCCATGTGCACTCAGCAGAGACCAAGCCTTGCCTGCTCCTACTCCAAATCATCCAGTTACCAGTACTTCATTTGAAGCAGCCCTCTCTGGTTTGTATTTAGTCCTCTTCCCCACTCAGGTAAATAGCAGCCTCTGTGCTCTGTGGTGATGAGCATTCAGATCTCCTCAGGGACCCTCTGGCACCTGCGGCACTGCAGCAATCAAAGAGAGGAGGGATGAGCAGAAGAGATGTCAACACTCATTGTTATTTACTCACATTTTTTAGTCTGGGTTTTTTTGATTGTTGTTTCTAATCCAGCCTCAGAAAAGACTTTCCTAGCTGAAATCACATTTTTTCAGAGAATGTTTACTAAGGGTGAAAAAGGGGCAGTTCTTATTAACTGCTGTAAAAAAAACCATCTCAACCCAGATGGTCAAATATAGTTTTTCAGTGTTCCATCCTTCAGTCTATGCTCTGATAAGTAAACAGTATACACGATGTTTCTTTTAAAGTAACATGAATATTTCCTGTTGTAACTGAGAATGGGGATTTGACTTCTTTTTTCTTTGCCCATTGTGGCTTTGAAAAATTTAACACTTCATAGCATATTATGGCATTATTATTAGCATCCACCATTACTAATCATTAGGAGAGAAAGACTACACCTTAGCAATCGAGCCAAGCCCATTTCTTCCACTGTTATCTCTAAAAATATTGAAGTTGAAATGAAAGGAAACCTTACAGTGTAGGGCTAGAATCTTAAATGTCTAATCAATATAAAGCAAACACTGATGAAAAACTACTATTTATGCTCGCTAATAGTGTGATATCAAAGGGCTAGGTTTCACTGATTTATTGTCATTAGGACAAGGCAATTCCTTGCCCTTATAAAGAAATTACCACACGCTTAGCAGGATATTTCATGTAAAGCAACAGCAATAAAATCCATTCAGTGTTGTCTCACGGTTCAGCATTCCCTCTCAGGTGCTGCAGGAGGCCAGCGAGGCTTCCTAGGCTGCATTCGTTCCCTGAGGATGAACGGGGTGACACTGGACCTGGAAGAGAGAGCAAAAGTCACGCCCGGGGTGAAGCCTGGCTGCTCTGGCCACTGCACGAGCTACGGGATGTACTGTGCCAACGGTGGGAAATGTGTGGAGAAATACAATGGCTACTCCTGTGACTGCTCCAAAACTGCCTACGATGGGCCATTCTGCATAAAAGGTAAAAGCCTTAGTGCAAGAAGCAGAGTGTGGGGGAACTATTTGCCTGAGGAAAAAAAAAACACAATGGAATCGATGCTTCATCGTTATTAATTAAACAAGTAAATACTGTTTAATACTTCTTGCTAACAAGTCAAATTATACACCCATGTGTATATTTAAGTGTGATTATTTAAAACCACATCTCTTATTAGGACTATGTGTTACCTGTTTAAATCAAATAACACAACAACAAAATGCATCAGGAATGCCTGTAGTAGTAGCAGGTCTGGCAGACTGTATTCCATAGTCTTGAGCTGTAGAACAATTCCAACTAGCACAATGTCATGGTAACTTCTTTAGAAGAAAAACATGGATTTAAACAAAGTCTACCTAGTCATTCAGACGTGTAGGTATGACGTTTGGGTTGAATACCTTATATATTGGGAGGCCAGCATTTGGCTTAAAAATTTTATCCATACGTAAGTAGATCAAGTCTTATAGTACCTCAAACTGGGTTAGGGATTGAACCTGCTAGGATGAGGGAAGGCACAGAGCTCCCACATTTATGACAGTCCTTTGGAAATGCCTAAAATGTGTTCTACATTTTCAAAATCAATGACTGAAAGAGAACAATGTACTATGGATGCACAGGTCTGCATGAGAAATAAAGGCAAGGAGCAAGGGAAAGAGGGATCCAATAACAAAAAAAGTGAGAATAAAAGTACAAATTTATTTCCACATTTTTTCTTGTTTTGACTGTCTAATCCACTGCTTTTCCTAATCATTTTTAAAGCTTTCTCAAAGTTTCAGCTAAAAGCGTGAAGGCTCTTCTCATCAGTATCCCTGATGTTAAAGAAACCTGTAGCCTCATAAAGTGCTCCTCTGCTTTTACATTCCTCTCTGCACCAGGAATCTTGCAGGCAATCTAGGCCACCAGACACCGGAGTCCCCTCATGAAGCTAACTTGGCAGTAGGGGACAGCACCTGGCCTTTGATGTTCTGGTTTTCAACTCTTTCTTAACATCTCAGGGTTTTTTCCAAGTCAAAACCTGAGAGTTATTTTGCAGAAATCTATACTCTGCTCTCTTTTAACCACACTTAGAGAAAACATAAAGTTTATAACAGAAATAGGCAGTCTTTTTACCTGATGCTGTGTTATGGACTGCGTTTTCTCCCCACACCTTCATTTACATCTGTGTATATTCACCTTCATTTCATTCTATCACAGCAGAGCTTTGTCCATTGCTGATGTTTCTCATGTATGGGACCACCCTCTTCTAAAAGCCAAGGGATTGTTTTCACATCACCAGATATTCACATCACCAGATATGGATGAATCGCTGGCATGACTATTTTATAAATTCTAATAAATATATTTCCAGCACAGCAGATGGGAAGCAGCTGCTTCTCTAGGTAATGGCTTCCGCTGTGCTTGCATGCAGGAATTTCATCAGCATTCACCATGCTGGGTTGCTTCAAAGGCAAATTACAAAACATGTCCATTCAGTTCAGGACTGTACATACAGCATCTCCTGAGAATGTGAATACAGTAATTTCAGTTAATTTAGCAAATGGTTTGTCGTGAATAATGGTAATGCATATTTAGTATTTCTGTTCATTAATGCAGTTATATGGTAGTGGAAACCCATTCAGGCTGGAATTGGGTCAATCTCTTACAGATCACATGTGTTGACTCGAAAAAAAAAAAGGAAAAGAAAAAGAAAAGATAATTACTGCCATGCCATATTCACTGAATTAATTTTATAGCTTTTTCTGTGTTGCCAGAACTCATCACATTGACATTTATTTGTGAGGGTTTTATTCCTCTTACGGATAGGTAAGCCCCAGCCTTCCACTACAACTAGCTCTAAGCTAAAGTGTTTAATTTCCTGGATGTGGAGCTAGCAGAATAAAAACATGCTATTAGGGGAATAATTGAGCACCTAGCACAGGCAAACCCTGGTTTTGGCTGGTCTGTAAGCACTGCCATAGCAACAGCAGTAATATCATACTGTATTATACTCTTCTTCTTATCAGTGTCCCAATGTAGCCAAGGGCCCAGGGCTCTGATAGCGATTCTTTGGGCATGAAGTAAAACTTGCTGTGAGCTGCTGCTGCTGGGCAGCACTGGCTCATGCAAAGGTACTCTTGTTAGTGCAGGAATGTCTGTGCCATTCGATGTTGTGCCATTTAGACATGACATCAGATCTCTGCTTTAAATATCAAATCTGTTCCAGGCTAAAAATAGCTCTCTAAATCCTTCAGATCTTATGTACAAGGTGCAAATTGCCGAATTCCTGTCTGTTAGTGCTAAAGACTGCTGTACTCATCTAGAATATCCCCAAGTGTGATTTAGTGTGCATGAGTTCATGGGACTTCCGTATAGAAAGTACAATGGGACACTGGGGAAACAGCTCGAGGATAAATTACACAAAATAGACTGGGTTTGGGGCATTCTATGATGGAAATAACTGTAAAATCTCTGTAACAAACAATGCTGATAATGAGATCTTTAGAACAGTTCATTTACAGCCCATTACATTTGCATTGTCAATTTAACTTGCATTAAGCCTTTTAAATCAAGTAAAGCACTGGAACAACTTATGTGTGTTGTCAAGCTTCCTAGACTTGTGAAAGAAGGGAGTCCTACATTTTCTTTCTAATAGCAGCTCCTGGAATCTTGCACTGTGTCTTCTTGGTCCATGAGACAAGAATGAATGTATTACCTGGAAATAAAGAGCAAACATACATAACAACTGCAAAATAAGTACCGGCAAAACAGCCAAGTCTATTTTAGCTTAAAAAATATTTTTTAAATTTATAGAAATTGGAGAAGTTTTTGGAAAATTTTTCCTGTAAAATAAAAATGTTACCTAAACTATATTTTAATTGACTTTGATGAAAAGATTGTAATTCTTATATTTTAATTCATTTTTTCACTAACACTTTGACACTTTCCCCTCTGTAAAAGCACTGAAATGTCTATTAACATGTTTTCAAATACTTTATGATATCTCCGCAATGAATTTTGCTCTTTGTAACGACAGAGTTGAGTACTACTCTGTCACTTTTATAACCTGCACCGCAATATGCTGTTTGTTGCTGTAATGCTGGATAACTCTAATATGAGGCAAGCAAGCATATTTTCCTTTGTCACGTTCACTAGGAATTCGCATTGGCTGCCAGAAAATAACAGGCTTAGCGCTTTGCAAGATGGACTAGGACTAGGTTTCGTTATTTAGCTCCTCTGAGTAAATATTCCAGGCCAAATAGATCTGTTGATTTGATAATCAGTAGTGCCTGACATCACATTCAAACCCATATGAGATATTACTAGAAAAATATGCCACTCAGCTGGAGTGAAAGGTGGCACAATATAACCCTTACAGTATAGCACAGACTTCTCTTCCCATTGATTTTAATTTGCCACAGGAAACTTTCCTTATCCAAAAGTTTTATTTTGATATTGAAATCACTTGCCCGCAGTAAACTTTTTGGGGTTGGTTACATTCTGAAAGTGCTAGCAGAAGTGATGGGAAAATCAAAGGAAAAAAACCATTGTTATAAGGAAATCACCATACAATGGCTCATGAGTAATAAACACACCTCACAATAAAAGCAGCCTCGCATGTTGTGGATTCTTTTGCTGACAAAATCCGTCCTTAGAGCCACTGACTGATGACTGACAAGAAATTGCGTTGTCTCCAGCCTTATTAGCAGCACATCACAATGTGATTGATGTTGTAGTGGACTGGAAATCATACTAATTTTTTACAAGGACAAAAAGAAGTACAAAAATGTAGTCTGACATCGATTTTAACTTTATTTTTGTTTCGTATTCGAGGCATATGCAATTGGTTTTACTTCTTTCATTGCTCAGAGAAATTGCTCTGAGGAATAGCTGAAGTGTTTCTGCTGTCCTGCAGATTGCTTTCTGACCTTTCTGTGTCCTTTGTTTAAGCATAAATTCCCTTTTTTATTCTCCCACGGCTGTCCTATCATCATAAAAGCATTTCTGAGAAAACAATTAATTTTTGTTCCTCTGAAAAACAAACTGTTTCCTCCCTTTAAACAAAAAAAAAAAAAAGCAAAGGTCAAATGCAGGGCATGTGGCAGCATTCTGATGTGGGACATACCCCAGGGAGAAAACATTCCTCCTTTGGTATTGAAATGCAGTGGAACAACAGTAGGAGAAGAAATTGCACCCACCAGGAGTGAGGCCAAAAAAAATTTTTAAAAAAAAATTAAATAGCTGGTACCATGACTCATGTGCCTTCAGGTGTGCCGGAAGGGTAGATTCAAAGCTTTCCAGTTTCTCTGCAGTTACTTGATTTGCATTAACACCAAGGAGATGATATACCCTTTTTTCTTTTCTTCTTTGGAGTAAAGCTCAGATTCACGGTGTGAATTCTTGCAATCCTTAAGACAATGCCCAAAATGAGCTCCTTCATGTTTGTTTTTATATTTGTATGAACCCTGAAAGCACTTACAAGTAGTTTTGTCACAGTCAGATTTCCTTCTTTTCCTGCTCCCTTCTATGTCTCAAGGAGTAAAAACAGCTTTTTCCTACGCTGAATGGGTGCAAGACATATCAGAGAGCAGCAGCTCTGCCCCCTTCCACAGACTCTGAGACTGACACTTGATCACCTCCAAATTCTGCCCTCCTTATACTTATTCAATTCCCTTTATTTTGCTGGTTGCAAATACATTGCATTGTTTTGCTGAAAACAACGATGAGGTGATTGTTAGAGCGGTTTAAGGTGACTAATTTCTTAGTTGTCACAGTTCAGAATCACAGAACCCAGAAAATCAGGGCAACATTCCCTCCCAGACCTCAAAGTTCTGCTGTATGCAACATGATCGTGATTTGTTAGCTGAATGTTACATGAGAAATTTTCTTCAGGTTGTTAATGTTAAGTTCCCACCTCGGTAAGTCTGAATGCTGCAGTCGGGCTTTTTTTACCTGTAGATCATACGTCAGGACTCAGATTTTAGCCTCTATTGGGTAAATAGATATACTCGCAAAAAATATATATACTTTGTAAAGCTATTCCATTTTTCAGTCGTGTCAATACTGCCCTATTAAACATTAACAGTTATGCTCTAGTGCTTTGAAAATTGCACTTCAGTGCAAGAATTCTTTCATTGGTAAAAAACCCCATGCTTTTCTTTTTAAAGGGAAACAAACCTTCCCCATAGTAATTACATATCTTAAAGAGATATCAACCTGATAAAAAACTGAGCTTGCTAGCTCACTTATCATCCATTATAAACTATTTATAAAAAGCACAAATTCCTTATTTTATACACAGAGAGAAAATAATTCAGGGGAATAAGTCAAAAAGAAAAATACTTAGTCCTGGTTCAGAAAATGTGATAAACTTTCTTGGTCAGACAACTAAAATACGCCTGCTTTAGTGTCATTGCTCACTGAATGCTGATGTTTTATGAAAGTTAAGTAGAGCAGCCTCAGCAACGTTGCTGGCTGCCGCATGCCTGTGCAAAAGCAACTGGGAGGTTTGAGTTCTCACACCAGACAGCCATGTGCAATATTTATACATCTGCACTCTGCTGAAGTAGTTTTGGCACCTCACAAGATGATAGGGCATTTATGCTTACAATAGCTCTGTGATGTGAGAAGATGCTTTTATTATGGTAATGCAGAAAGTGAAGGAAATAATGAGGGCAGGAAGGATCTGCTCACATATAAAGTGGATACCTGTAGTACAGGAAGGAATTGAAGCCAGATCTCACCTATCGAGGTTGTTACTCTGACTACTGTGCAATCATCAAATGACAGTTTCTAATATTTCTCAAATGGCTCTTGCAAAGCTGCAAGCTTTTCTCTGGGGCTACCTGAAGAGCACCTCCATAGACTCCCTAGCAGGAAATCATGAAATCTGGCCTGTTGTACATTTGACATTACATTTTCCTCATCCATCCAATTTTATTTGATGGTGGCAGGGGGAAAGTTGGTGTTTAGGTTTTTTCTTTTTAACCATTACGGATATTTCCACTAGAAATGGAGATGGCTTTTCATTTAGATTCAGCAGAAAATACATGGCACCAGCTGCCATTCCCTTACTCTGAGTCTGTTGTCCCAGACATCAGTTCAAATATCTATAATACTTTCAAATCAGTACAGAAAAAACTGAAACTGCAACTTTCCTGACATTCTTAGGCTTTCTGTGGCATGTACACTTCTGTCCAGGTATAGAAAGGTAGAATAAAAGACACCTGCTTTACATGGCTATTGCAAAAGTAGGTTCAGAGCTCAGCCTTGTTTAAGCATATCAAACTGTTTCCTGGTAGAATCTACCTGTTGGCATTGACTAGGAAGGGTTAAAAGTGTAATGAATCAGGTGGCTAAACCCCGTCTCCTGTGGCACTCATCCTGTTCTACTGAAGGAAGCAGGAATCTTTGCATGGATTTATGACCACGGCCCATAGTTTCACTGGTGCACATTATTTTGTATATCCCCCAATTCTGATCGTTCAAGAAAGCCTTTTTTATACTGAGTACTGATACATTCATATAGAAGAAGCAAGTCCTCACTAGGTTTGTATTCTATTAATGTCCGCAAGCAATTGCTGTACTTTGGTGGAAAGTTCAAATATGCATCACAAATTTTTAGAGTAAGAGCAGACAGAATATGAGACTTGAGGATGTAGAACAATACCTTTAAATCTCCACTTCTTGATTTCGCACCCTAAATGTGCCTGAAGGTAGAACAAAATGTTGAGTGAGCTAACCAGAAAAACTGTAAGCATTATCACCTTCAGAGCACTCAAATTCTCTCCCAGATTAACAGCTGTGAGATTCTGACCCTTTATGGATGCCCTATGGCCAGAAGGTATCTCAGAAAACAAGTCTTAGTCTTTGTGACCATGGTCTGGAAGTAGAAGCAATTTTAGGTGCTCCCTAGCACATTTTTTTGCAGTAAGATGAACAAGCAAGCTCTGGTTAATCTATATTCAATATTCATAACTATATGTAAAATCCAAAAAGAAAGGAAGTTATGCAAAAAGAAAGAGGATTTATTCAACTGTCTACCTTGTCTGAAGAATCTTTGTACATGCATTAAGTGTTAGAATGTCTCCAGTGACTGTCCTTGCTCAGGATTTTGAAAAAGCTGCTTTTCACATCCAGAACTCCATGCAGGGAAGACATATCACTGAGCACTGGAAAGCGGCATCACAGAGTAATAATTTTGACTTACTGAACCTGAGCAGGGCCAAGGAGGGGTTTAGGGCCTCAAGATGGGACATGCTTACAGCTGTAAGAAGTCATTTCAGTCAGCTTTTGAAACAGAGAGAGTCTATTCCTGCCCCAGTTCTCATGTCCTTGCCAGGCTTCATGGTTGTCAGGATTTTGTCTCCAGCTTCTGTAAGGCAGGTATACCCTGTTATGCCCATAAAATAAATAACCAGCACTACTTTCTCCTTGGTCTCCAGGTAAAAGATGCCAGAAATCAGGTCCAGTTTATTTGGAAAAATATGAGATGGCAGTTTGGGTCAGTGAGAGCTGTCCTACTAAAGAAGGGAGATTCGACTTCTCACAATGCCACTCCTGAAAATGTCCTGTGTTGAAACTGGGGGGGTTGGGTTTGTGGTTTGGGGATTTTTTTTTGGTAGCTCGACAGAGCTGAAGCTTCTTTATTTATTAAGAGTAAAGTCTGGTACTTGATTCATGACAATTCCTATTAACATCCCTATCCCAACCGTCAGCATAGAGCAAATTTAATTGCTGTAAAGACTGCTGAATTCTGTGTCTCTTATACATATGCACCCAGATAGAAAATCTTGTTGAAGTTGTGTTCAGCCACAGCTGTGCCATGCTGGCAGTGTTTTTCAGAGGTGAGAAAAAGGTTATGGAGAAAGAAGATGAGTTCTCTATATGTCTGGCTGTGTGGCCAACAGAATCATTATATCTACCTAAGAACAGAAGAACCAACACTGACATTTCACTGCTGTAAAAAGCAGTAGAGGAGAATAAGATTCCTACTTATATTTTCTTGGGTCTACAGCACCGCCCCAGAAATGTCGTGAGACTTTGCAAGTTTTGTAGGAGAAGTGGGGGGGTTTGTTGCTATTTGGCTTTTTTCTCCAGTCTTTCAATACTCCTGATCCCAGACAGAATGAGAGTGTACAAAAATAAGATTAGCTGAGTGGGGAGAGGGAGACTCTGGAGATGACCAAAGAATCATAACCTTCTAAATAACTTTGTCAGTTCTGGGTACATGTGCATTTTCTGTGGAAGTTTTGGATCACCTTTTGCTTCACCTCTTTCCAAATTTAGCTGGACAGTTCTGTAACATATGTGCAGTTCACACTGAGGACACACACCTTGCTTGACAAAATTGTTTCTAACAATCCACAGTTCCTGTTCTGGGTTCCTCTACAAAGCCAGCCCAAAGTGTTTATATTTGAAAAGTCTGTCAAAAGAGAGTGACTGCACTGTACATTGTTGTAGAAATAGGCATTACTTTCTGAGGAAAACAGATCTGTTATCACCACATTCATTTCCCTAAGGCCTCTACCTTGAAAGGGTGGTTTGCAGAGCAGCCTTCACTATGCCTTATGCCTGCTGTCCCAAGAGTCATCTTTTCAGATAGCATTTCAAATATTACAGAGGAAAAAAGAGTTGTGCATGGAAACTTCCCTCACATTTCAGCAGCAGGCTTTGTGCTGCATTTGACCCTCTTTACTCAGGCAGCTTGAATGGTTTTTTGCATGAAGGGTTTCCATACTCTTTCTAGCACAACTTCAGGAAGATGCTACACTTGTGACCTCCAAGTAGGTAGCTTTCTCATTGGTCAGCCCTCAGCATTTCCAAGTCGTCATATAACTGCATTCAACATAGAGAAAATTATCTTTTAGCTATTTTTAGTATGTCCTAAGTTTAAACAGCCTGCTCCCGTGAGTTGCTGAGCACTTTGCAGTCCTGCTGCAAGGATTTCAGCTTCTTTCCGTAAAGAGCATAATCGTGTGCATCAACCTCTTTGATGAGCTGGAACTTGAGAGGATTCAATATCTTCCTATTGAAGGTCCAATACACCCACAAAGCCAAAGTGAACCTTCCTCTTATCCTGCCTTTTAAAAGAGGTGATGTGCATGTGAGGAGAATTTCAAGGTTCATTACAATACCCTGTATGCCTGTAATAATACAGCTACATTGAAAATTATTTTCTCAGTGCAAATCAAGTTAAACATACAGAAGGTTCTTTGCTCTGTCATGAGCAACCCTTTTGAAAAAAAGTCATCGAATAGAATATGAGAGTTGGAAGGGACCCACAAGGATGATTGAGTTCACCTCACAGAATTGCAAAATTATCTGAATACCATTTCAGAGAGCACCATTTACTTAAAGCTTTCTTTGTAGTAATGTACATTTAACACAGCAATTTATAACATTTACAGCTCTGGAAAAATGCTTCACACGCTTTCCAGTTCAGCCCCAGAGCAGTGCTGAGGTCAGGATGGAAGGTCTCAGTATTCCCAGAGCGTGAGGCCCTGGGCAAGCACAGCGCCAGGCAATTCCAAAGATTACTCCTAAAATGAAAGGCTTGACAAGCAGTAAACAGGCTGGAGGCTAACATAATTTTGCATCAGTGTGCTTCGTGCGTATGTGGAGCCTCCACAGGGGCTGCTGTCCCCACCAGCAGTGGCAGTGTCAGGACCTGGCACGGCCGGCAGCCCTGCCCGCACCACGGCAGCATAATTGGTGGAGCATCTGCCCCAGAAGCAGCTTGCATGAGACAGAAGTGGGGGCTGAAGAATAAATTAGTGGTCATAGGGATATTTTTAGGCCCATCTTGCAAACACTTGGAGCTACTGCTTTAGATTTTTGTGTGTTAACACTTGTTTCCTACACCACTGTTAAAGGCAGAGGTCATCATGAGCTGGGGAAGTTTTTTCATGACAGGGCCCTTCACTTTTAATTCAGAACCACTAAAGTTGAGACTACTGCAAAATATAGTTGTTAAATGAAATTGCCTCTCCCATAACTTTTTCAGGGTGATTTAAGTTTTTTCCCCTATAAAATTGCAGTTATAAATCCATCAGAATGATCGAATTATTTATAGCACTTTGGGACCACAGCTTGGCTCTGTGTTTTATACGTCCACATGGTGACAGCGACTGTGGTATTTTGAGTTTGGAAGAATTTTTATATGGTAGCAAGAAAACATAAAACTCTCCCAGCACTAGATTTAGGAAAATTCTGTAAAGAATCATCAGTATCATTTTATAATTTTACCCACTCTCTTACCTGTTCTCTGCTCGGCTACTCTGAATGAATTCTGCAGGCTCTTTCCCGACTTGCTCTGTGTCTGTGTAGAGCTTGGAAAATAGGCATCCTCCTTTGTGTGTTTTGAGATAACGCCTTTGCTTGGAGTTGAGTGAAGACTCAAAATGCTAAAATGGAATAAAAATAAACTTCTTGTTTAGATAGGCAATTTTGCACAAAACTGTGGCAACTTTGCATCATGTAGAAAGGTAGTAAACAATGAAAGACTTTTTGTTTAAAGATTATTTATGGTTTTAAGCATTTCTTGTAGCCCTCTTTTGAATACAGTACTCATATATTATGATTATATTTTTAATCATTATTTAATATCTTATGAAATGTTCATGAACACACCTTCTTAATCAAGTACACATATTATTTAAAAATTTCCTTTAACAATGTTGTGCCAGACAACACAGCTGATCCAGTACCACGATGTCTCTAAATGAATGACTGCCGTAGGAAGTCAGTCAAGTGATCCCCAGTGGAGCTGGTGATACCAGTGGGCAATTGTGCAGTAATTCCTGTAGGAGGTTATCAAAGTCAGCCATCGCTGCAAGAACATCAGCCTGGAATTGTGGTTTTAACGTTAAGGAAGAGGCAGGACTGCATTATTGTGAGAAGCACTACTAGTGCTTTTTCAGCTGAAAGCATTAATTCTGCCAAAAGTAGGTTTATTTTCTGTCAGGAGTGTTGAAACACCACATCTTGTCTCAGATTGGCTTGAAAACTTTTTCTAGATAGCACCTCCTGGGATCTACAGTTCAGGTATCTCTTGCCTCTTGTTCCCTACTGAGTCATGCTCCCTAGTTAGTTTTATCTCCCATGAGGGCATCGTCATTATGGAGCTCTCACGAAGGATTGTGCTAGCTGTTGATAACTTACAAGCATTGTGTCCAGTCCTTTCAGGGGCTGGAATTGCCATTATTCCTTTGTGAGGTCCTTCCAAATCCACTCAAATTTGCTGGTCAGAAATGCTGGTTTTCCTTTTCCTTGTGACTGTTGTTTGTTTACTGTGTCCCTTAAGTCACTCTTCCTTGTAACTCCTTCTTTGGAGCATTATCTACTGCAAAATTTCAATGAGAATAAATTTAAATCATAATTATTCTTGTCTATAGTATTGATATGAGATAATAAGCATAGGCCTTCTGTGTACCCCAAAGGAAATCTTTATTTTACTCTGTGAATCCAAGTGTCCACCAATAAAATGGCGATTGTTCTTTTCATTCTCGTAGGAAAATAGTGAGGCTCTTGACCTGAATATTGTGCTTAAATAATGCAGCAGTAGAAACATGCACGGACTAGTACTAATCAAGTCACAGTAATATGTTTCAACCAAAAGGTGTCGGCACATCTAATTTATCTTTTTTTTTTTCCATCCTCCTTTTTCTGTTCTGTTCAAGACGTGGGAGCATTTTTTGAAGAGGGAATGTGGCTTCGTTACAACTTCCACTCCCCAGGGACTAGCATGAAGGATTTAGTTAGCCGGACACTTTTGAGTTCTGCAGATCCTGAGATCACAGCACCTGACCTCAACTTGAACAAAGAAGAGCTCAGCTTCAGCTTCAGCACCACCAAGTGCCCTTGTGTCTTACTGTACGTCAGCTCCTACACCCCGGACTTCATGGCTGTGCTTGTGAACCCAAATGGTAAGCAACTGCTCCGGGCTCTCTGCATTGAAGGCATGGTTGACGATATCAGGGTGACACTCAGGGGAAGCTCTGAACTGATGAGAAAGTCTCTTCACCCTGGTCACATAAAAGTAAAGCACTTAGAAATCTGGACCTTTATTCTGCTTCTGCTAGATTTGGTACTGATGTAACTGTTCAGTTTAGTGGTGTTTCTTTAGCCAATCCTCCCTCACAAAACAAAACCAACCAAACAAAAGAAACCAAAAACCTGCTATAACAGTTGGACCCATGCCATGAACCAGCAGTATGGGGAGGAGAAATAGACATCCACATGAAGGCACCTGAATAGCTGAACTCCTGGCAATATCCCTAGTAGTCAGTGGAAAGTGTCATGTACTGTTCTGAAAATCTGGATACTCACTGAGGTGACTAAAATATGGATGTAGTATAGTATATAATGTCCTAAACATTTTGGTAGTGGTTGAAGGTTGGATAGTGACCATTTGCTGCTACAGTATTAAAACTGTATATAAACTGGATATACTTCGATTCCAAATAGTGCCTCTGTGCCCCATGAAAATCGTAATTAGGATGATTTTACTACTATTCTCTTTTATGGGATAATATGAGTGTTCTACATGTCGCTCATTTTTTTCCCTTCATGGGAAAGAAAGGAGGTGCATGTCAGAAATCCAACATCACACAACTAATCTATAGTTATAAAGGTCCAAGTCTGCTCTTTTGGGCCAGAATATTTCCATTTTTCATCAAGAGCAGGGGCTGCATTTCCCTTTCCAAACATTCTTCCTTTTAATCAAATATTTAAATGTGTTATGAAGAGCAGACACATCACTTTTGTTTAGAAAAGAAAAATCTGTTTGGCAGTATGTTACAAATATTAATTAACCGCTCCTGACTATACTTTTCTGACAATGTAACCTGAGGTTTGCATTTCACAATATAATACTAAATTTCTGTGGAAGTCCAGACGGTCACTCATCAACAGCAATTAAACGTGAGAGCAAGAAAGTCCCTTATGTGAATTATGTGTCAGTGCTAATTTGTTGCAATTTTGCCTTTATTCAATGCATGTCAATGGTTTATTCTTTAGAAAATGTTATCCTCTGTACAATTTTGAAGAATTTTACTGAAGCAAGTATAATAATCTCAACAATAAAGTGTTACTTGATGTGCTCAATTTTGTACCAATTGTCCATATTGTTCAATGCATAACTCAAATTTGTTTGGTTTTCAGTCTGGAGTGTTACAAACACTGTGGTTTGGAGATGCCGATCATTGTCACACTTCTGGGTTATAAACTAGAGGCAGTTTCAGCCCAGTAACTTCATAATCTCAAACACCAGCTCTTCTCTTACTGCAGAGACCAGCTATGAGAGCAATTAAGTGTGAAATGATAACAGCTGTATGTGAAAATAAGGATGGGAAAATAGGTGGTGAATAAAGATCAAAATACCTGAGGGTGCTTTTCACAATATTTTCTTTTTCACCAGGGAATCTGCAAATTCGGTACAACCTCGGGGGCACCAAAGAGCCATATAGCATTGACATTGACCACAGAAACATGGCCAATGGACAGCCCCACACTGTTAATGTCACACGGAATGGACGGGACATCGTACTGCAGGTCAGTTGTTTGGTTCCATTACTTGTATCTTGTAGCATTTTGTTACTTGATGGGTCTCCAGTCCTCTGAAAAGATCGGTGCAATTTAGAAAATAAAAAGTACAGTAGATGGGGTTCTGCCTGCAGATCACACTCCTAGGAGTTAATAAAAGCTATTCTCTGCCTCTGTTGCACTCATGTTGTTCTGAAATCCTCATTTTAGTGTGATGACAGCTGGGCTAATACAGGTGTCACTGTAGATGCCTGAGGGCATCAGAGACATCTGGGCTAATAGATAATGTGGGACTTAGGATAAACCTGTGCCATTCTGGAACAACAGCTGGAAGCCAGGAGGGATACCCTACAGCATCTTAAAAGGTAGTGAAGCCTGATGCAAATAATATTGTTCCCTTAAGTCCTGAGTCTGCAAATGGGAATGTCTTTAAATTTAAATTTACCCTGCAGTCCAGTGAATTTGCAAGAGCTGTTTTGCAAAGATGAGCAGATGCTTAAGTGTTTGTGTGACACGAGTCTGGGAGAGAGAGTATTGTTGAATACCTCTGGCTTGTTTAGGTTTTGGTACAGCACAGGTAGGAACTTCATCTCTCCATATATCTCAGTTTACAAAACTTTGAAATAGCAAAATGCTATTTAAATAACTGAGGAGAGTGCTACAGGAAGCAGTCAGTGTTTCCAGGCAGCCTCTTCTCCGTGGTCATTACAGAACTCTCTTTTCATTCCCTGGTTGTCTCGCCTGCAAACATGGAGATTGCAAGCAAGGTATAAGAAGAGTTTTGTCGGCAGGAGAGTCCGGTGGATGGGATACATTAATCTGGATTTGTTAGTTCAGAAGAAGCAAACCAAAACCAACAACAAATGAAATGTAAAAAGGGGAAGTTTCTTTGGGAACCAAGCCAAAAGGTGAAGGATAGTAGCCATCACAGTATTGTCCACCTAAAGATTAAAATAAATCCCTGACAATTATTGTTTCAAGATATCAAAGGTAAACTTTTCAGTGCATTATGTCATATTCAGAACAACACTGAATGCCTTGAAGAAGAATTCTCACAAAATTATTTCCAAAATTTCAAATAACCTAAAAGGTGTACAGGTGGTACATCCAAACTCTTTTCAGGCTTTTGGAGGCTGGGACGGATGTATATTGATATATGCATCTGTCTTGCATGCTGTTGCATTTATTTCTTCTACAGATAAATGGAAGCTAAGGAAGACCTAGAGTCTGGTGCCCATCTGGTGTCAAATGCTTTTATTTTGGGGAAGTATGGCATATTTCCTATGGAGTCCTAGCTGGCTGATTCAGGCAGCTGTAAAACTAAATACATTATTTTCCAAAGGGATCAGAGGAGATACCTCGTCCAGTTGGAAAATATGTACACAGTTAAATGTTCCAGCCTTGCTACAACTCACCTGAATTTGGTTCCAAACAATTTTTTCCCAGTTTTTTTATGAGACCACTGCCTATCTAGGACTTTGAAGAGCCAGAAACATTTTAGTTAGTGTTTCTCTGCTGTGGTAAATTTTTTTAAATCTATTTGATGTGTTTAAAATGCAGCTGGTTTATGTAACCAGAAAGCAGATACATTTGAGGCTTGTTACATGAGATGATCTCTCTGGTGCACATGCAAGAATAGGGAAAGGGGACCCACACAAAGCAAATCCAGAAATCCTATCCCAACTGTATCCTGAAAGAGACTATTTCTATCAAATTTTGTTTATTCTCCATAAGTTTATTTTATTACTTATCTGGTTACTTTCTGTAAATGAGAGAACTTATATGAACAGAAATTAATCTCCTAAATAGATTGTTCACTTGAAAATGACTCCTGTTTTCAAAAATGAACTCCTCACAGTGTTTGAAAATACAGGAGATATAAATACGATTTTTCTCGGTATTCAGAGTACAAATCATAAAGTATGAGTTTTCTCTTGCAGATCTGAGCTATGAACATTTGAGTAGACTTTTATTTCCTGCCTAAATCCTTCTCCAACCTGATGAGCAGCTGGTTTGCTTGCTTTTAAAGAAGACAGCTTGCTTGCCAGGTGCTGTTGCTCACACTTCCACATCTCTACGTGGCATAAAAGTGTCACAAGAAGGATTTATTTCTCATCAAAGCTTCGATTCAAGAGCACTCAGTATTTTTGAGATCTTAACAGCAAGTTCATACTTAGAATACCTGTCTTTCTAACTTACTGTAATAACCCTGTAGTGCCAGAGAGATTTAAAAAATCTGAAGCCAGGCAATAAATTGCTACCACATAAACTGTGTGAACCAGAGTTTTATCATGATTCTCAGGAGTTTCACTTACATATAAATATGAAAAAGACTCATTAATGAACTCTATGGGACTTCACCTCATGCTGGCAGACAGGAGACCACTGATTACTTACTTAAATCAGAATCTGAGGTGGGATTTGAAATCAACATATCCAAAATACTATATGTCCATAAGGTAACAAAATAAGCCCAAGAACAAATATTTAGTGTGAATTGCTTTTATTATAATTGCATCCCTATTCCTAACATACCATGGCAGTCAAGACTAAAGGTAGTAGCAAAGGCTCTGTCAAATGGTTTTCATATTTCAGTTTTATACTGACTGCAAACAAATCAATAGTTAGTTCTACATGAAATAAGAAGCTCTCAATTGTGTTGCCAGTGGTTCCTCAAGGATAAGATCAAGGATATACAGTCAATTTACATGTCAGAAAAAGCAAATTACATAAATTCAGGGACAAAGATATGCTTCTTTTCTCTTGTTTCCATGGGGTGGACAAAATTAACATTTGATAGTAACAATTCCTATCCCTCCTCTCTAGTAAAATACCAGATACTAGTAACCATGGCACACCTCCAAGGCTACAGTATTTCACCCGTGGCAAGCAAAAGCCCAGACTGAGGATGGGGAATGCATTATTCCAATAAATGACATTTCAAGAGCTGTGCTTTAGGTTATGGAGGGCAAGTTTTGCTTTGTTTGATTCCATTAAAAGATTTCATGCTTCACCGGGGTATTTTACATATCATAAAAACCAGACACTCTTTACCAAGTGTTCATGGGTGATTAACACTATTCACACATCAGTAAAATCTTCTTTGAAGAAAGCCAAGGACAAAAGCTCCCTAGCTGAGGTTCTGATCCAAAGCCCATTGAAGTGAATGAAAGGCCTTCCATTGCCTCCAGCAGGCTTTAAATTGTACCTTAAAGAACTGTGATAGCTGCATCCTTAGTGCAAGATTCTTACCTTCTGCTTCTTTGCATGTCCCTAGAGTAAAATCACGATGGAATCTGGATCAGAGACTTTTCTGTTCTATTGCACAAAGGTAGATCAGCCTGCTACAAAGAAAAAAAAATTTAAAAAAAGAAAAAAAATATTATATGCTTTGAGTGTTAGTGGAATAAAGCTGATAGTTAACGGACTTAGACTGGGCCTCTCAGCTTCCTTACCTGTACATTCCCAACAGGTCTCTGGCTCTCCATCCCTGCTTTAAAGCTGTTTCTGGTAATGGGTTATGAGTCACAGTTTACAACACCTTCTTTGTTCCTGAAAAGGATTATACCTGAGCAACTTCTTCAGGACTCTGAAGAAAGTCTGTCCAAAACTATGAGTATGCTTTCAGGACAGCTATCAGCAGCCACTGCTCATCTTATCAGAAGGCCACACAGAAGGAGGGCTGACAGTTCTCTCTTTCAGGCTTGGACAATATGTCAAACTGTGGTGGAGAGGCTGTATACAACAATACCATATAATCTCAATGTTGATTGCTGACTCTGCTCAGATTGAGCTAAATTATGAGGCTTTATGGCTAAATCTTGACCTGAACTCAGCTGAGGCTGAGAATAATCCAGAAAATATATTTGTACAAATCTCCATTTTCCAACTTCACCAGAGGCAAGCAAGAGTATGTACCCATCTTTGTGAAAAATGATCAACAAAATATTTGACCCTCATCCAAATGAAATCAAGAAGAAAAATAATTTTTTTAAGTCCATTTGCATTTTGAGCTCTGCACTACTTGAAAAGAGATAACTGCAAACTCCTAGATGCTTTAAAAATGTAAATCACACAAAGTTAATTCAAAACTAATCTGAATTACAAAATAAAATTGTAAACATAATAGCAATAAAATAAAATGAGTGAACTGGAGCAAAACAGTCTGCATATAATCCACATCTTAAATGCAATGAATATATCAAAGATTTTATAATTGTAGAATAAATTTTGTTCTCATTAAAGGGAGTGGGAACTTTCTCATAGACTTCAGTGAGGCTGTAATTTCATCTCCCATCATTATCATTACTGTAGAATCACCCCTAACTATTGTATTTCCTATATTTTGAAGCCTCAACAGAATATGACTATTGTTTGAGCTCTTGCTTAAGAGAGACCATAAAAAAGTCACCAAGTTGTTTTCTACTGCTAACTCAAAAAGTAATCATAGCAGTAAAAAAAAATTTCTAGAAAGAGATTTTATCTAGCTTTAAAGACTTCAAATGATAGGAAATTTACCAAATCCTTTGGCTGTGTCTTAAGGTGCTGCGGGAGTACCATCCTTGTAAAGAATTTGCACCTAATTTACAGTTTGAATTCTGCAGACTTCAACTTTTAACTTCGGGATCTTTGTGTCTATGCTTGATAGATTAAAGAAATGTTTAGTGTCAGGTGTCACTCCCCTTCACACTTTCTTAGAGATGCTGATTAAAACATCTTTTCATCTTGTCTGCAAGATGCTAAATAAACGGATCTATTTTAGTATACTCTCATCCATCTATAGTTTTTGAGACTGAAAACAATTTTTTAACTCATCTCTGAAAACTCTCCCTTTTGAGTCAAATTTTGAAAACATTTACCCTAAGATTAGAAATGGTGATGGTTGTTATGCCATCAAAATTATGTAGAAAAACCATCTTTGTTTATTTCCTTCATTTTCTGGGAATTATGCTGCCTCAGCCTCCTTTGGGTAGTGCTGTAAATTATCTAGACACCAGATTAATTTGAAGGCTGGTTTAACTAACATTTCACTGGTAGGGAATGGGAAAGTACTGTTCATGGTTTGAAAGGAACCAGTCAGACAGTATTTACAAATTTCATAGCCGCTGACATGAATAAATAAAACATGTTTTAAGTATCCAGGACTTTAATCACAGATAAAACATGTAAACCATAGTTAACATCAATGCAACAGTTAACCCTCTGCTTTGTTTCCTAATACCCAGGTAATTCTATTATATTGAAAGAATAATTAATGAATTTCCAGACATATTTTGCTTAAGGGAAAAAGAAAATCATTTGTTCTATCAATAGTAAAGGCCTTCCTGCTGAAATGAATTATTTAAAGTCCCTGGGGGTACATCCTTTTCACAATGTATTGCCCTTCTGTAGTGGCAACGTATTACTCAAAATGCTAGTGCCACAGAAAGGCAGACTCAGACCATTTTCTGTAGCAGAGCCATATATTAGATCTGCATGTTTAATGCATTAGCACTTAGTTTACCCATAACTGCTAAGCTCTTTTTTCAATCAGAAGTCACAAGAAAGTGGTTTTTACTGAGGTTTGAAAATATAGGAGTTGGTTTTTTCACAAATAGGTAGCAAAGTAGCATAAAAAGCTATCAATAGATGTCAGTAAACTTTTGAAAATAAAACAAAGCTTTCATTGATATAGTATATCATGCCTATAACCCTAAGCAACATCTGATTTCCAAAATATAAATAATTACAGACCCTGATCTTTGCATAATTCAGGTTCCCTCCAACTATAAGGATGTTACAGATGTTGCAAATGACCAGGTGTTCAGTACTCAAAAGTGTCTGTAAACAACAGCAAGAAACAACAGTACAGAATTTAAACTGTGCGTGCCAGAATCAGAAATGAGCAAATACTTCACTGATTATTAATTTTTTTACCCGTTCTTTTGTGCTCGCAGAATGACCGTGAGCTCCAAGCAGTTCTGTTGATTTAAATCTTCACTTAATTTACTCGATTTCTTTATTTTGCAGTGTGACTCACAATATTTCAGTTAAAAAAGAGTAGTTTTGGGTAGACAGGAACCTAATAAATTACTTCTACTTCCCTTTTGTGTGTGTTAGAGTTGGTTAGTGGCATCTGCCAGGGTAAGCCAGCACATCCCCATTGAATCACAGCTCGATGAAGGCCAGCCAAAATGTTTTCCAAAACCAGAACTCCTTTCACTCTTCAATAAATGAGCGGGTGGAATATCCTCACCCTGAACATCAGGATATGGCATCAGATCTTTCTCTTACTGGCAGATAAACAGTGGGAAAAACATGATCCATATATCCCCATCTCAGGCTGATGAAGTACATATATTTACAAAACTTTTACCCTCTGCATCAGCTGAGATAGTTTCAAACTTGTAGACCTTTTGGAAGAATATTCCTCTTTACTTTCTGTTCTATAAAACCCCTCCATAGGAGAAGAACTCTTTTACATATCCATCCTTCTCATACCTTTCTGGCAGAGCTTGTGTTGCTGGATTCAGAGTCATGTTTCAGCTGCCCTGTCCCAAACTTCGCCCATGTCTAGGGCACGGATCATGATAAGATCGAGAAGTGAAATGTCTTCCTCACCCTACACCCCTGTTTTCCTTGGAAATAAAGCTAAGGCCATTAGTGTCAGAAGGGAGCATGGTACAGTCTGATATTTCCGGAGTCTGCATATCAGAGCAGAGCAAAGGTCTGCAGAGCATATCAGCAGGCTTATCCATCTCCCAAACATGTTACTTTCATTGGCTTATGCTGAAATTATTTCCTTCTTCTATAATGTATTTTCAGTGATGAGTGTGTGTGTCTTCCTTGCCCTGTGTGATTGCTGGTTTGATACAATTTTATTGGAATTAAAGAAACGAGGAAAGAACAAAAAAATCATTAAGTAATTCCAGAGTCCAAGACAAAGCTAAAAAAGTCAAAACCTACCATGAAATAGGTGATTTCCATTATATGGAAGCACACATTGGACAAATTAATGTCCTGTGAAAGTCATCTTTAGGTACCTGAGGTAGATCTCTTTAATTTTAATGACTTAGCATTATATGACTTGCTATTGCTTCTGTTAACATTTATTGTAATTCATCTACTAAAGAGAGCAATAAAAAGTCAACAGATGTGAAAGAAGCATCAGAGAATTGTTTCAATTGAAGGCAGCCAAACTAAATAGTGTGCCTTTCCTTATCAGTGCTTCTGTTGCGTTTTAAGTTATGTTTCTACATTTCCATTTAAATTTTATCCAAATTGTGGTTGTTTTTTAGAGGGAGGCAAATTATCCCTGTCATTTATTTAGCAGAGCAACAGGACCTTTCAAGTATATATACAAGCTTCCTGCACATAAAGGATTCAAGTCTTAAACCAGAAAAAAAAAACCTTTATATTTGTTTTAAATTTTTTTTCTGCAATGTATCTATGTTTTTTTCTGTCTGTATCACATGTTAATCACATATTTAATACAAATCCCTGCATAAAAGAGACTTTATTATAAAATACTGTAGTTGACTTTTATTAAAAAATTTTAAAAAAAAATTTAAAAAAAAAAAAAAAGCTAAAGGCCAAATCAGTGCATTAAACCAGCAAAACGGACTTTTTGGAGTGGTTCCTAAAATAGTATTTACTACACCTCTAGAGAAATTTCATCTGCAGAGCACAAAGCACAATGCAAACCTTTAGTCTGCCTTATATCACACTGGTGAAGTGTGTGCCTCCTGCTGTGTTCCAGATGAGTAGTGAGGCTGCAGGTCTGTGACAGTCTAAGGCAGTAAAAAATGCTGGGTTTATGGTCCTGCCTGTTTCTCTGGATCCACTACTCATTTACAGTCCATGGCTTGTCCCTGCTCTGGCTCCGATGTGATCTTCACTAACCTGGGTCAAGGACCTGACCCGTCAGAAAAACATCAGCGGAGCACTAGTGCCGCACTAAGGAAGGAGCTGAATTGCAGTAAGAGGGGCCACGATCAGCCTGAGGAATGACACAATTACCACTCCAATCTGCTCCTTTCCTGCTGTACTAGAAAAAAAAAAAAAAAAAACTAAAATCAAATATCATGATAGTAAAAATACTGCTTGTAAGTTTTTTCCTAAACTTTTAGCAGATAAATAATCATCTATATTTCACCAATAAAAAGAATGTCATAATACCTCCCATGTGATTTTCATAGTCAACTTCCTATTTTCTCATACTTTGCTCTCATACTTGTGAGGAGCTCCATCTAAACACCTGCATACCACCTTGTTATTTTCTTGGGGCCTCATGCCTACTCTGTGCTAACTTTGTAGGCATTTTTGAGTAGCAACCTTTTTTATTATGTATTATTACAGAACTTAGCACAAAAAGCCTTTGTTCAGGGCTAGAGAAGTTTGTAACACAAGTGATAAATCATCATAATAATGCAGGAGAGAAATACTACACTGATCATGATGATAACACCCCCTTCTTTATCCTGCTATTGCTGAAGTCAATAGCAGAGCTGTATTGACGTCAGATAGTGTGAGATTAAGCCTTATAGCATTATTATTCCATCTGATTTTGACAATTTTTTAAAATAAAATATCTCCAGCATAAAGAAAAACCTTAACTTTATAGCAGTACACAGGCTGTGTTGACAATGATTCAGATGTGAATATATCGACAGGGTGAGTATAAGGTATGTGTTTGTGTTTCCACCTTTTTTTTTTCTCGAGACTACTAAGGTGATGTAGACATTATGTTTGCCCTTAGACTGATATCTCTGGTAATCTCAGAACTCCCATCAAGATTAGTTTTATTATGTAAGTGAACAGTAATTTAAAAGAAGGAGCATTTTATTGAACTTCTGCTTAAATCCAAACAACTTCAGAAAAAGGCAGTCTGCCTTGGCATGATGTGACTTCAGAACTGAAACTGCAAGTTCCTCAGAAACTGCCACCTATTTTCATCTGTGTAACCCTCAAAGCCACACTGTATGTTTATATGAAGCTCAAATGAAATTATTGAGTTAAAAAAAAAAAAAAGTAGCTGTAATGAAAAATCTTAAATATAATTTTAAAACTGTAATTTAATACAAAATCATGACATCAACGTCTGTATATACAGGGGTTCCATTTAATTTTCATTAAATAATGTAATAACTTTTTTCAAATGTCATTTGACACCACTAATTCCTTTTTTTTTTATGTGTCTTCTATTAAATTGATAGCCTAGTATTTCATGCAAAGATTGCCGGCTGCTCCGTTCCGGCTGCTTACACCGCAGCCCCCACTGGATGGCAGTCACATACAACTTTGGAAAGAATTCCGCATGGTGCTTTAACTCACAGACCTGGAAAGAAACCCTAGGTTGAGTGTCTCTAAAAAAAAAAATGTTTATTTTATTAGGCGATTCAAGTTTAGTACAAAGACATGCAATAAAAGCAAGTGGACAGAAATCTCCCTATTCCCTCACCCACTATTCCCTAGACTCACTGTCCTGTGGTGCATCATTTCATTCCAGGCACCAGGATTAGGGAAGGGCGTCGCTCAAAGCTGCGGAAAGCAGTGCAGGTGTCCCCTGGCAAGAGATGCCAGAGATGGCAGCGGAGCAGGAGCTGGCTCTATCTCTGATCAGAAATGTTTGCCCCAGAAAATTGGTATCAACAGCTTTTAAATAGGGATTTATTTTAACTGGGAAGCAGAACAACCCAAAACTTCAGGCAGTCATTAAAACAATCCATAGCTGAACCCATTGGGATATCTTTCCTTGACTTCAACGAGATGTGAAAAATATATGTGAGGAAAGAGATTCAGGTTTTTATTCAGTACGAGAGAGCTGTTTAAACGAGAAAACCTCAGCAGTGAAGTGTCTGTTCCTGTTAGAGCCTGCAGTGTAACACATCATTAGTCTCATTGTTGCAACCCTTTTCGCCTCTGTATCAGGATGGAATGCTCGGCTGTGCTGAAGTCCCAAGGGAAGGTGAGGTCACTGGAAGGATTTTGGGTGGGTTTTTTTAACCTGGCCAAGGTTACTGCTAACTAACCTGTTCCGAGATGGGGAAAGAGAGTGCCTTTCCACTACCTGAAGACAAAGGGAGTCTTATCACACCACAGATGGCAGGATTTGATGCTCTGTAATTGTGCATGTAAATGTTCACAGTGGTTCATCATTTAAATTGACTTTTCATTTTGATGCATGTCCTGCAGACACAACCAGTGTACCCAGGCAGAGGCAGCCTGTACAGTAGGCAGGGATGATCTTTTTATTACTTTTTACTAAGTACTTGTTACTCTGATGATGGGCACTTGACTACTGCTTTAGGAAATGCACTGTAAATTGATAAGTTAAATTATAGATTGATAATTATCTTAATTAATTCATATTTTATATGATTAATGAAGATCTGATCAACACCACTGCTCAGATTCCAGATGCCAATAAAAAGAAATATTTTTAAATTGCTCCAGATTGATTCTGAAAAAGAAGGAACCTAGGTGTTGATGATATTGACAGATACCAATGTATATAGTAGCATGCCCTATTATTTTATCAGAGTTACTTCAGCATATGTTAGGTCATATTAATAAAAGGAAAACCTAGAAGACTAATCCTGTGTATGTATTGGAAAAAAATTGCACTGCAGGCAAAGAAGTTACATGAGGTTAACCTCTTGACATGTGAGAGGATGGAGAATCAGTGTTTTGTGGATCTTTTCCTGATATACCTCTCTAGAGTCTATACCTTTCATTTAATAACCACAAGGGTAAATACCATGAGAGATCGGAGCCATTTCTATTTGTCTCCTGAAATAAGGGAATTTTTTTTGTTTTTCACGTGATATGCCTGCAGTTCCCATTGAAAATGGATCTGGCACTTGAAATGTTGGATGCTGGAACATTTCTCTTCCCTCAGGAAAAACAATAGTAAGCACTTAAGTGGAGTCTGTATTTAGTAGGGCCTGAGGTGGTTGAGGTTGAGATCTGCTTTGTATTTTAACCCTTTGTATTCACTTGACTACAGCCTTTCAAAAATAACTCTATTCAATTTGAATTTATATAACTCTAATTTCAGGTAAAATATTTATTTCTCCTCTTTATAAAAAAATCTAAGAAAAACTCTTCAAGATACTCTGAACAAACTGAAGCTCCTTATTTTCTGAGTAAGAAGATGGAACTATATTTTTCAGTGTATTTATCTTAAAATAATCTGTGTGAATACTAGATATGATAAATTAAAAATCATCTCTGAACATTAAGACTTTCTAGACCTTTTTTTGCAGGTCTGTTTTTCTCCAAATCTGCAGAGACTGTTTTTCCTGTCTACTACGTATATACAATTTTCTTCTTGGGGTTTTATGGGGAATTATAAGAAAGACAGGACTCCCCCAATTATTATAGTTTTTTGAGATGATTGCCTCTGCAGATCCATGACACCAGTAGGCTTTACCTGAGCTCACAGTATTCGAGGATATCAGGGGATTCAGCCCTTCAGTTCTATGCTACCTGCCATTCATTTACTTTTAACAGCTGAACTGAGTATTTGCAGTACCATTCAAACAAAGTAATCCACAATAATAACATTTTTAAATTAGAAACATGGCAAAAAGATATGTGAAAATATTGCATGCCCTGTAGAGTTGCCATTTCTTGAGAATTACTTCTGCAGTCTATTATACCCTGTAAAGTCTTAAATCACATATATGAGTTTCTATCCTGTTTTGTGCCAAGGCAAAGGCCAGAATAAAATAAACTCTTACTGTTCTGTCCTCTTTAAGCCTGTGTAATAAACATGCAAAGCTGAGAAAATAAATAACAATAAAGATAAAAATTCGTTCCAATTACCTTTATGAAATGTGAACGTCAAAACTATTGAGTTATATTAAACTCTGTTAATAGCGCTATTACTAAGCATAGGCAATTCATTTTATTACTCTCTTTCTTCACATTTTTCCATTAAATAGCTAAAAACCAGGGGGAAATATGATAGTGTAACATGATTGCAGTGTCATATCAGGGACAATATGCATTTCCTATAGATTAAACTATTTAGCTAAGTTGATTACTCTTGAATTTATTTAGGCTTCAATGGGCATCATCACAATCAAGTTGAACAACATTTTCAACAAGAAAGTAATAAGCATGAAGGGCAAAGAAAGAATGCCTTATTAGTTTATGACTTTTCTGAGAGAAAAGAAAAATGCCCGACACCTGAATTAGTCTCAAATTCCCAGCTATGTAAATCTAGCTTTAGCAGTCACATAAGTCCCAAATGGAAATCTATCTCTATGGAAAGAATAAGTTGTTTTATTATTGATGCCGTTGCTATATTTCGCAATTGAAACGCTTAGGCAAAAACTGATGTGATTCTACAGCAATCAGAACAAAAATACATTCAGTATAGGTATTCTCCAAGCCTTGGGAACTATGGAGATGGCAGATATGGAAGGAAGGGTGTTTACTGTTGTTTTCCCTTTATGAAAATAAAAGTAGAGCGTATTAGACAGTTATAAGAGATGGCATAAACTCCATGAAGTACACCTGGTTGATTAGAACTGTAATAAGCGGATCAGTTCAAAATACTCATAATTTCTTTTCTCTTTCTCCAGCTTGATCACTATCCTCCAACAAGTTACACCCTGCCAGCCACATCGGATGTGCAGTTCAATTCCCCAAAGGCACTATTCCTAGGAAAAGTTATAGGTAAGATTTCATTTTATACCTGGGACAATGGCGTGTGTGTAGCAGTTCACTTGCTGGACACATTGTTCTTGTTCAGAAAGTGAAGATACCAGAGTTATACCTAAAGGAGGGGTTGTGTTCACCCTGTCACAGAGGCAAATAATTGTCTGCCATGCATGGGAAAAAAAAGATATGGGCATAGAGACCCTCGTAACAGTATGAGGTTTCATTACCCTTTCAGTGTCAGATGAAGGCAATACAAGGAAATTACTGAGACCACTGCTTCTACAAGGAGATACTGAAGTTATTTTGAATATTGCCATTCACTGTGAAGTTATCGTGTACCTTGTATAATGTCTTTATCCATGCAGATGGCCTTCTTATCCCTGTGCATCCTCTTGTGTCATAACTGTGCCTCATCACTCTGGCAAACCATCACCCTCTCACAGTAACACCCACCTGCGAGGCCCTTTGGAGTCTGTAACACCTGAAGAAACACTCATCTGGACATTTTTCTATCCCTTTTATGGATCTCATGGTTACTTCCAGTGCAGCAGCTTTCTGGCCGGCTCCCCAGATGAACTCAAGGGGCAATAGAGATGCACCTTAAACTGCCTTGCCTCACTTCTAGGCCATCCTACAGTCCATTGCCTAATTTTTCTGCTGCTGGCTTCTTACACGAATTTCCAGGGTTACTCACTTCAAGAATCAATTCTTTCCGACATTTGCAGTTTGTTAGGAGGGCTTTTTCCCCTTTTCAGAGATAAAGGAGAATTAATATTATTTCCTCTAAGTGCTTTGTACAGAGATATGGTTGCTTGAACTCAGTGAAGAGATTAATCCAGAAAATTGCAAACTTTTCTTTGTTAAGTAGTTAAGGCAATAATCTGTGAACCCTTTGCACTGTTTCTTGAAGTGGTAAAGAAATTGACCACATAGCTAACGGGATTTTTTGTAGATCTATTTTTCCATTTTTCATTTTGTTTTCAAAGTTTAACATGTAGAACTTCTGTGACATAGGAAATGAAAAGCCTTTTAAGGGGTTGGCTAGCGTGAGAGTCATGAACTATTTTCTGGTATTTTCCGAGTCAGTTCTGTTGATAGTAAAAAAGATGATGCAGTCCAATTTGGGTCAGTCTCTGGAAACCGGGTGCATTCCCACCTCACTAATTTGGGCAGCTGGACTGGAGCCGGTGGTCTGACTCAACATTTTTCTAACAGCATGGGATTATATTTGCCCTTTGGGAATATGACTCTTTTGCTTCTTCCTCTCTGCTTGTTACTGTCTTTGCAAGTAGGGCATTTTATTATGCAGAAGAACATATCAATACTAAAGAAACAAACAAGAAAACAAAAAAAAAAAACCTTTTATTTTTTCTGACAAAGAGAAATTAAACTTCACTGTGAAGAGATGGATTTCGTGATGTAGAATTGTTGTGTAACTAGCCATGTCTGTTTGATGAGCTTTCCTGTGCAGCTCTCAGAGTCATGTTGAATGAGGGAACAGCTCAGTTAGCAGGGTTATCCAAGTGCAGCAGTTTGAAGGGCAAAGTAGACATGGAATTCAGTATCTTTAAAGCCTCTAGCTGTCACCTCATGCTGACTAGGCATATTTTAGTGGTCTAGAGGGATTAGAACCAACAGAAGATCTGGATACATAGATCAAGTTGCAATTTGTGCCCATATGCAATTACATTCTCCAAATGGGCAATATGGGAGTATCCTCCCATTTCACTGCTGCTCTGGCATCACTTGCATTCCGTTTCTGTTGTTCCCATACTACACAATTCTTATTTGTCAGCAAAAATGAAGGCAAGGCCCTATTTTTAAAGACAGATGGGTTTTTGAAGAGCACTCTGGAACAATCTTACCAGGAAACTGGTCTTCCGTCTGTCTTATTTCCATTTTTATTAGTGTTGTTTGCATAGGAGCAGCCGCTCCTGCCACAGCTGTGCTTGCTGTGATGGAGAGTTCATCTGCTCCCTGTCAGAAATGTTCCCTTGTACAACACCTATCACAATGCAACACCTCTCTCTGCTCTAGGTGTTACAACAATATGGCTGATTTATAAAATGTTGCTTCCTAACTGCTCGTAATATTTTCTGTAAGGCAGGAGGATCACATTAGACACAACAACAAAAATGAGTTGCAATCAGGGAGAACTTTTCTTCTTTAGGTTGAGATGCTTTCTGTTTCCTTGAAATATTTTTTTTTAAATGTATTTGTTCACTGGCTTGAAAAACACTGAACTAAAATAATTTTAGCCTTTTGGAAAACTGGAGGAAAAGACATTTAGTATATAATTCTTACCTAGGCAAAATGGATTGTGATTTGAGGTGTGAAATAAAGCTGAAAGAGACAATGAATGAAAAATCGTCTTTTACATTAATGTCTAGTAACAAAAATAGTAGCTCTAGAGAAATTCAGGATTTTACAAAAATGATAGAAAGGTATTGTTAATATTTCAAGGAAGTTCTTTAATCTGTTATTTACATATATTTAGGCTTTGAGGGCTGACACAGACAAGGCAAGATGGAGAACCTGGCTATCTAGATGATAAGCTATGAAGAGAAAAATCCAAGAGTTAGACAGTGTGACAGGCATCTAAATTTGCGTGCAGGCTGCAACTTGAATCTCATTAATGAGGTAGAGCAGAGGTTTGATTTTTCCATTAAGTGTAGAGGGTTTGGATGCAATACTCAGCTTTGTCTTCACGTCCTTTTTGGAGACCTACACCTGTACTGTCTTAGTCTGCACTTTATTACTAAAAGTGGTGCATTTCTTTGGCATTTAATATGTATTTATAAGGAATTCGCTAGACGTAATCACACATGATTTTGTAAAAGTATCATTCTGGTGAACAGAAATAATTTGAGAGTTTCTTAACAGGCTATATGATTGAGCACAAAAACACCAAGATCAGACAAGAGTTGCTCTTGAGAAAGTGGCAGAGAAGTAAAGGAAATGTGCTTCGTGTCTTTATCTCCACCAACCACTCCAAATTAAACTGTATCTTTTCAGAAATATTTAAATATCCACTTGGAAACAATTGACGTGATACAAGTCATCATCACACAGATTATCATCTTCAGAACTGACAGCTGTCCCTGCAGCTCTGTGGGCTCCATTTTTGTCTCTGCCTCAAGCTAGATAGGGACTAGTAAAAGGGACTTCAGGGACTTCTAGTAAAAGTAGCCAAAAGGAAGATACCACTCCGGTCTGCCTTCCTTCTTACAAAAGCAGCTGCCATCACTCTACAGCTAAAGAGAGGTCCTAGACATCAACCCCAAGGGCCTGGAATCTTTTCACAAAAGGCAGTTTCCTTGAGAAGTGGTAGAAGGTCGATTTCTAGATGTGGTGGAGTTTTCCTGACGTTAATGTAAAGATTTTTTATTGTTCCCTGACTGGAGTTTCTGTGTCTTTACTGGTGTTTGTGGTGAAAATTAAAATTGGTGAGGAGACATTTCTCTGGATTCATTGTGACATTCACCATCTTGGACTGATGGGAGATAAGGCCAGCTTACATCTAGCCAAGTAGTTAGTTTCAAATGTGCAAAGGAGGGAACATAGAAAAACTTCACAAAAAGGAGGGGATAAATGGCATTGCTTCATGGCTTAGGTAGGTAAAGAAATAAGAACTGCTTTTTTCTTGTATGGCATCTCTCTACAAATAAATACCGAATGAGGCAAAAGTTCAAAATACTTTGAATCTCCATCAGTGAAAAATGACAGTTATTCCAAGAGGTAATAATTCTTTATTCCTAGATAAGATACCTTATTTTTTATAGAAAAAGCTTGTCAATTTGGTGCTTCAACACTTGTAGCTGAAAACCATAATGACCTACAATGTAATTTGTCCTACCAAAGCCTACACACACTTTCAAAACCAGCTTCAGTGTCCATATGTCCACACAACAAGAGTTTAATCGCTTAGAAGATTTGTTTCATGCCAAAGAATGAACATTTTATCTCTTTGAGAACATTTACCATCATTAAAAAGGAGGTTTTGATTAAAAAAATCTGCAGAGGATATAGACATAATCCTAATTGGTGCTCAGTTTGGGTATGCTGTTAGACATTGACATCATCTGATATGAAGTTAATGCTAATATATATATAAAATACCAGTTTAGAATTAGATCTCTATACTGTCGGGCACTTTTTGTCAGCTTTTAAATTTGCATCTTAGAAGATAGTGCAGAGCTGTAAATAGATCATGAATAATCTGAAAGTATTCTTCTGCTACACATCTTTGACATGCACCTAATACTACTTCATGATAATAATGAGGTTAACACTTCATTATATATGTTAGGAGTGTGGCATTCAAAGCTCCACAGCTTGAGCTCTGCTGCTCTCCTTCATTTTGCAGTGCAGAGAGACACTCTGAGTGCAGGGTAGCTCAACCTACTTGCACTGATAATGAGAAAAAAACAGCTACCGTGCAGTAAATTCATCCGCCAACCTACTTCAAAGTAACTGCCTGCTGCTTCATTCCTGAGCACCAGCATTAACATTCAGTACTGTAATCTCAGTGAGAATGCATATTGTCATATTGGGAGCCCTCCTGCTACAGCAGGTAGCCGTTGAATATTAAAGATGTGCTTTCCCCTGCATGAGTTATGTATGAATTGTCATATAAAAATATAACATCTGGGCAATTCTTCTTCTCCTACTCCTCCTGTATAATGCTATCAGCCTGGTTGAAACACCTCTGGGATTTAATATTGCCTGTCTCTCTGATCTCAGATCTGTCTGTCCATACTCACTCTTTGAAGTGTTTCTGGTAAAGGCAGAAATGTTCCACAGCTCTTCTAGTCAAAATCTGACCAAAATAAAAGTAATTTTTCTTTCCTTCCAGACCTCTGGTTTTCATCTGTCTGGTTTTTCCCTGAGAAATCCTACCTACAAGCCATATTCAGAAAGGAACATTTCCCATCTACAGGTCTCCCATCCAAGGAACATGATGAACACTTTGAATTGCCAGTTCAACCCCAATAACTTCTGAGGCAGAAATGAGGGTAGCCCAAGTGAATTTTGTCTTTTGTTTGAGAAGCAAAATGAAGAAGAGAAGCCAAGAATGTTCCCTGATGTCTCTCAGCACCCATGCAGCATCTTCTTTCTGTTTTTCAAAACATTGCAGGATTCACCTGCTGCAGCTCCAGAGAGGCAGAAGGTAGACTCCAGACAAGGTGGACTAAATTAGGTTCTTAGGGAATCTCAGCTGTCATGAGTATAACCAGATTTGCTCTTCCAAAAATTAGCTGGAGTAATTTCCTCCCACAAACTTTTCACTCTCACCCTTCGAGTGATTCTTCACCTCTCAGCCCCTCTCTCATACTTTGTACTGGCAGCTGCCTTTTCATTTCCTGCGGCACTATTCTCTGTGAAAAGACTTCACTGATTCCCAGTCTTCAAATCTTCCATGGGCATTCAACAGCTCCAGAAGGTCACCCTCTATTCTCGTGGTCTTCTGGCACACATACCAGCCTCTAACAGGATGCAGGAGTATCCTAAATTCCTAAATTGTGAAGTTATTTCCCTTGTGCTTTAACACGTCTCAGAAAATTGTTTCATATAAATTGCTCTACAGAATCTTGGTCAGAAAACTATCCCATTGTTTTACAGTTCTTTCCAAAGTATTCATCTACTGGCTCTGAAAGAAAAAAAAAAAAAGAAAAGGAAAAAAAGGGAGATTGTAAGGCAATTTAATTTGGTTAGTGCAATTTTGAACAGAGTATTTGCACAAGTCTTATCTGACATTCAAAACACTGATAACACTGTTTAAAAGCAATGGGATAAAATGAAAACTTAAACTCCAGTAATTAGACTGACCTTTTCCTAATTTCTGTATTTTGTTAAGGTGGCATATCTTGGTTATACAACTTTTCTCTACCACATGAAGACAGAAACTATATTGCCTGTACTGTGTAATATTTAATACTAATTTATTTTAAATGCAGCTGTTTTCAAGGGTCAAAGAGAGGAACTGAACATGACAGGGACATCAATAAAACATCCTGTTGGCCCCATAAAATTATAATGGCATAGATAGAAAAATCAAAGAGCTCAGAGCACCTTCAAGGCCAGTAAATCATTAAAAAAAAAGAAGTGTTACAGACTGAAAAAGCCAAAGGTATTCCTAAAGTTGAAAGTAGAGCATCTTATAATTTTCCTCCAAGTATATTCAAAGGAAAAATTAAAAATTAGAATAGAACTCCCCTAAGAAAACAGACAGAATTGACAAAAAAAAAAAAAGTCTTTATTAAGCCAAGGCACAAGTCTTAAAATTTTGCATTATTTTACCTAGTTTGGGCAACATCTGCTCATAGCTCCAGATATAAAACATTCAAAAATAATGTAAATCTGCACTAGTGTTTTGATCAGAAACAGCTATAGAAATAGCATTCTGGCCAGATTGTTTTGGCTGAGGGTGCAGATTATTTACATGCCATGCCTTGTAAGAGCAGGTACAGAAATTACATCTAATTCAAAACTCACTTATTGTTTGGCAATTGAAAAAATCATGTTTTATCTGACACTTGTTTCACTTAGGAAAAATATTGTAACAAAACTACACATAGCCTGACCAAAATATGACAGAGATTGTCAGACAGAAAGGGAAGTGACTCATGCCCTGTGTTTTAGAAGATCACTGGGACCACGTAAACCCTCTCCCTCAAGAGCTGTACTAGTTTTCACTCCCATCATTGATAATTCGAAGGTGCCTTTGTCCTCTTCTGATCTGCAATGGCCTCTTATGCCAGAAGCACCAGAGGTTTCCTAGAACCTGGAGAAAGTTTGCTCAGGTTGCTGGAGAACCTGGGAAGAGCAAGGGATGTGGGAGTTTCTGGAGTATGAATTAGATAGGAATTTCATGGTATGTGCTCCTGCGCCTGGAATAACAAACTCCCAGAAGGAGTGTAGGACCATGGATCCTGGAGAAGAGCTGCACTAATGCACCTTTGCATGTTGGGGCTCAGATCTGCCTTAGGCCTGGAGAGCTTTCATTCTCTCAGAGAAGCCTGGGCCTGTCCGTGTGGTTTTAAGCAGTCCAGCTTTTTAGGATGAAATTTATCTCTGTTCAAAGGCCCAACACAATCTTCACACTACTAAACTCCACTTAAGTAGAATTTATATAGAACGTAAAGTAAGTTTATATTGTGCTGCTGCTCTTCTCAGAAGAAAAAAACACCTGTTCTGCATGAGTATATTCAAGACACAGTAAAATAAACATGTTCCTCAAACAATATTAAGTAATGAATAAATGTGAAGATAAGGTAATCTCTCTTTAGGACCTTTATATAGAACTATAAATTCATAGACTAAATTATTCATGGTGAATAATTTGCTTAACTCCCACTATCACAAAAAGAAAGGGAAGTATATAAATTATGGAAAGACACTTCAACATTTTCCTGTTTAGCCAGGCCTTTGACTGCAGGCTACTTTGCATTTCTTTTAAAAGAAATGGTCTCGTTGTTTAAATTGCAGAAACAAAGCCTGGCTGATGTCTTATTTTCAAGTGGTTTTGCTCAGCAAATTTTAAAGCTATATATATACACTCTCTAAATAAGCCCTTTCTGATAGGTACAGTAATGCATTCTCCATCTGCATATTTCAGGGAACAGTTAAAACACTGTTAGTTGTCATGGAGAAGGAACTCACTCGGAAGATTGGGTGATTCCCAATGGCTTCAGCTACATCCATGCTGTAAATAACAACAGGCATTGTGGTTGTATCAGTGACATCCTTTTAAAACTTGTCAAGCCAATAGAGCTGACACCACTCAGCAGGGACTGGTTAGTTGAAATGATTCTGTCATATCTTTTGTTGGGTTTTTTCCTTTTTTTTTTGTTTGTTTGGCGGGGGGTGTCTTAAATTAGCGTATCTTACTTGAATGTTTTGCAAAAATTTTAGAAATTTCAGGAAAATAATGTTGTATGGTACTAGGACAGGATAGGATAGGATAGGATAGGATAGGATAGGATAGGATAGGATAGGATAGGATAGGATAGGATAGGATAGGATAGGATAGGATAGGATAGGATAGGATAGGATAGGATAGGATAGGATAGGATAATACAGTACTAGGGATAGCATTGTTTTTTAACAGCTTCCTGAATTAGATTCAAAGGTTTTCTACAGCATAGTCAATGTCACTAATGACTCCTTGTGCTGCAGCTTGGTTGTTTATTCTGATACTAAATCTGACATAATAGTAGTAGTGTTATGCCACTGACCATGACTGTCACTGATTCTTAGATTTATATGCCGTAATAAAACACTATTTAATCTGCAGTACAGTGACTAGTTCATAAACAGCTCCTTTAAATACAACAGGAATAAGCTCACGTTTACAACTTTCTTTTTAGGGAAGCCTGTTTCCTCTCCCGTAAATGTAGACCACTAGCTAGAAATCTCTCCTTTATGACTATATGAACTCACAAATATACCTCAGTGACTCTCAGCTACTGTAACACCAGGGTTGTACTCTACTTGCAAATGAAGCAGTTGAATAAGGTTACAGTCAGTCTCCCGCCAACAGGTAATATTTTTCTTTTGTTCAGTCTGATAGCAAGATAATATGTACTGTCACTGTTTTTGTTACTCCTTCCTACTTCCTGTCCTCTTCAGACTGTTCTGAATTTTACCAGTCCTCCCTTCTTTTTTTTTTTTTTTTGGAGAGAGATTGTCATCTGTCTCATTGTTACATGAAAACGCTTATTGATCAAAAAATTGTCTCCTGATCCTTCTAATCAGTTGCAGAGTCCAAACTGGGTGAAGGTTGCACCATCATATATACAGTTATTTCAAAAATGTCCAGGGAGAGAAATGAATTTGTCATCGAGCATCAGAAAAATTGAATTGTTTAAGAAACTCCAGCTAGAACGGTCCCTCCCAAAAAAGGAAACCTTTTTTTTAGAATAATTTGAAAATACTTTTTTGAATTGTAGGTGATGAGACACTTCAGAAATACTGATATTGAGAGACATCTTCAGAGCAAAATACTATTACAATTGCTAATGTAAATCATCAAGCTGTCATATCTTTCTCAGCCAAATTTGATTTGATTTCAGTTTAGCACCTTGAAAATATGTACTTTCTTCACTCAGTAAATTCTCACTTAACATAAAATTAGTGTATTTGTCAGTCTCCCTGGAGCAATGGCAACCTCTTGTTTTCCTGCTTCTGTACATGGGATCATGGGATCATAGGAATCACATGGGATTCTTTGCAAGACAGTCAATAACATGACTAATGGAATTGGGAATGGTCTACTATTTCTGTATTAATTCAACCAGGACTTCAAGACTTTCTTTACATTTTTCATAGGTGACATCTTAAGTTTTCCACTAACTTAAATGTAGACAAAAATATGCATTTAATAAGATAGTTGCCAAATTTGACTTCCTGACATCACAAGATGAGAGTTGGAGTTTATGAAGGACATGCCAAGACTAATGAGCTCTCTGTAACCCATCCTCCATATATGAAAAGAGCTTATGGAGAAAAACCAACATATGGAGAAAAGAGCACGTGGAGAAAAAACAGCAGCGTATCAGTAGCTAAAACTGATCTGACTCTGGAAGTACAGAAGCTTGGTGATTGCAAAAGCTACAGGAGAAAGAGAGGGACAAGAACTTCAAATACAGCTTCTCAATGCATTTTACATTCCCTTAGGCAAACCTAGGCATTATTTTGCTGCGAGCAAAGGAACTGACGTGGTTATATCAGGGGGCACATGACCCTGCTGAGTTTCTAGGTCAGCATGAGAAAGCAGGATATTTAAGTGGTGTTGTAACATTATGTCAGCTGAAAATGGTTTTTTACACTGCCATACTTTCCGGTACTTCCTTTACCTTGAGAAAGGAGCCTATGCAGCAGCTCTCCACTAAGTGCCTGCAAGCTTGCAGGAATCCAGCAATTTCTCTCCATTAATGCATAGAGCATATCTTAATTGCTTAAGTCTGTTATCTCGACTTTGTAATAGTGTCCCCTCCAGGGATGAAGGAATGCCTGTCTGGCAGATCAGTTTGCTTTGCATCTGTTTCCTGGGTGTTGTTTGTGGTGTGCCACATCCTTTCTGCTGAGGGATGCACTGAAACCAGAGCATTAAATTTATGAAGGACTTTTTTTTTTCTGGAATTAGAATAATAGGCTGCACCCTGTCCTCATACAGGAAAATAAATGAATGGGAAATACTAGAGTTGTGTTGCATTTTCACTTTACTCTGAAGTGATCAGAGAGAGAGTGAGGAACAGGGACGAAGAGTGGGACATGATGAGCTTGACAAACTCCCGTTTTGTGTTCATACCTGGATCTGCCCTCTTTCTAGTTTCCCTCATCACTAATTATCTAGTAAGATATTCATCACAGCATTCGGACGCCATCCTCTATTCCCAATGTGATTGCTTTACCAGCAGTGCTGCACACCCAGCTCTTTCTGCACTGGTTTTGTGGCTTTTCAATGGTGTGCATGACACTTACACACCAAATTAATTTCTATTACTTCTCAGCTGGTCATTTCCAGTCCTTCCTTAAGATTTACCTATGACTGTTTTTTTTTTTTAAGAAATTTACTTTGTACATAATTGCCAAAATAATGTATTCAGTCAAATTAAAAGGGATTTTAAACACAAGCAAAATCATAATGTAGGGCAGACAGGTACACACATTCCCCTGCATTTCTCTCCCAATTCCCAGCCTGCCTGCCTTTGAGCTTCCCCACAGCCCCATGTGAGGGCAGAAGGCTTATGACACTTCTTATTACTAAAAATTGTGCTGCATTTCAATAATGTTTAAATTGCTTTAGCTGTCTCCAAAATAAAAGAAATTTGGGGAGCTCTCCTCATACACGTATTTGTTATAGGCTTCTAGCCTAACCCATGTCTCCCTCCTCCCACCCTCATCCTCTGACTCCCTTTACTGCTCCGCCTGGTTCCCTCTTGCTGCAGCTCACATCTAAATTTTGCAGCAGGCAGCTTTTATTTCAGCAATACTCAGGTCAGGCTGCATCCTGTTGCTGCAGATGGATTGAGAATGCTGTGTCTCTGTTGCTCTGGACCCAGCTCCTTCTCTCCTCTGCTCACCCACCTTTCAGTGGCCCTCAGGCTCCCAGCCACCAGAAGCCCAGGCACCCAAAGCTGGAGTGTGATCTGTAAAGCATGGCAAAGCTCTGCAGGTCAGCTTTCTCCAGGCTCTTAGCATGACCAAATTGTATACCCTTCCTCGTTTCTTCCAGAACTCAAATGGAAATCATCAAACATGTCTATGTTTTGAAAAAAAAAAAAAAAGTAGAAATTAATATTAACTGGTTAGACAATTTTCTTTCTGTGAGACTTAAGCAGGAGTGGTGCCTTCTGAATATCAAGTTCTTGTAGCAAATTTGGGTAAATACCTCTGGAGGGGGAGAAGAAAAAGAAGGGACTAAGGAGTGGCATGGAAGAAGCTGTGAGAAAAACAGATGTAGGCCACAAAATGGTGGTGACAAATCAACAGTGTCGATAAGCTAGAAAGATGGCTGATGCCAGATGCCTGTGCATCAAAGAGGGATGTCCTGCTTCTGTGGTGCCAGATTGGAGGAATGGACATCTTGGGAACTGGCACTTGATCACCTGTCCTTGGCAGGTACCAGCTTTTCTTGTTTCTTTGAGTTTTTCTTACTGCCTGACCATGAGTCAAAGAAATGAGCAAATATATCTTCACCTCACCCATGTGCTTCTTCTTAACTGTTGTGGATTGGCATCCATTCCCTAACAAAGTCAGATCTCCTGTCAAAATGCACAACTGTCCCAGCTGAGCGTGTCGCAGTTTGCCTTCAGCCTGTGCTGCTTTCACGGATCTCAAACAGAGGGCATCAAGTTTTGGGCTCATTTCCATCCTCTTGGACCTCCAGTCACAGTAATTCAGTGTCACGGACAAAATTAGTGGCACATTGCTCTCCCTCTCCGTAGGCAAGAACAAGCTGATGAACAGGATCGTGTGATCAGTGCTACCCTTGCTGTGACCTTCTCAGTTTGAGCAGCTGACAGAAGGCCCCTCTCTGGCCAGCAACCTCACTGCTTTGCTATTTAACTGATTTACAAACACATCAGCCAGCCTCTTATGGCAAACACACCGACTAGCCACAGATTTTCTAAGACAAAAGGACAGGGTTCTCTACATCTTAAACTCCTGCAATCTCAATCTAGCCTTCACCTTTATCATCTAGATTGCTGCCTGAACCAAACTCCTCCTGTTAGTAATGAACTGGAGACAGGGGGAAAAGAAATGAAAAAAATACTCATTTAAATCTTTTCCAGTTTTCAGATGGACTCATCTGCAAAAATCACAAGTATTTTTCTAAAGGATATTGGGGATTTCTTGTGCCATTATTCAGCTCCTCTTGCGGAGCTTGGTGCTGAGCTTGCTTAAATACAGTCCATGTATGGAGTTTCTGCAGATGTGTCCCTACCAGCTTCGCAGCTGCTATAAGACACAAATTGCTTTTACAGGTCACCTATCACATTCCTTTTTTCCAGCTCTTCTTCTGACTCACATCCACTCAGCAGCCCAGCAGACAGTCTGTGAGGGTTGCTTGTCATTCAGAAATCCTGGACAACTCATCACTGCGCGGGTGAAATTAAACTCGGCTTTGCACATGCCATGAACTGGAACGTGCTGTGGCTACATGCACAGATGCACAGCTAAATGTTATGCCCATATCCAGAATATTTCAGCCTCACTGTGCATCTGTTGATGTGTCAGACTAAGTGTTCTCTGTGCATTTCAATGCTGTCAGACGTGTGACTGTCACAAAGCTCACTATTAGATTGGAACTACCAATATTTAAAGTGTTTCTTTTTACCAGTTTCAGAAGAGGGGAAGTATGGGTGAAAAGAGAAGTGCAGATTTTTAGGACAAAACAATCATTAGTGGTTTGTTCTTTCCTCAGCTTCTGTCAAACTGCTTCAATCAGTAACAGTGTACTGAGAAGTGGAGGAAGCCTATCGTATTTTAGAGGATTTAGTACTTCAGTTCAACATAGAGACCGTGATGAACAACACTAAGGTTTCCTAGCACAGAAACTCTCACACATGCCTTTTTTTTTGGAGTACCTGAGGCTTCTCAAATCAGGCAATTTTTCCAGATTTCTGTGAAGAACTCTTCTGGTCTGAGACAGGTGTCTTGACAACAACTGTTTCATCACCTCGCCGCAGACTACCAATCCACATCACACGGGGGCCTGAAACAACCATGATGGTTAATGTCTCAAAAAAAAGTATTTGTCAAAAAAAACCACCAGAAAAAAAGTAGAGGGGAACGGGTAGATGTGACAATAGAATTAAGGATATAACTGACGATAATCTTTGGAATAAAGAAGGGAAGAAGGAAACAACCGAAACAAGAATAAAGAAGATATGAAAAAACAGTGGTGAGAAAGGAGGATGGGGAGAAAACACTGAATGGAAAACCATAATAGATAGGTGGTGACCTGTATCACATAATCAGCATCAAATACTTGAACAGAAAGCCCCTGAGACATGGGATGCCAAAAATTTAGTGAAACACCATAAGCTTTACTTCAGATAAGCCATCAAATTCTACTTAAAATCTGTACTGCTTAAGCTGATTTAGCAAAAATCTCTGCACATTTTAGGGAGAGCTTTTTTTCTGTGATTCCTTAGGTCTTGGATTTTTTTCTTCTAATATTAATTCTCTGGTGTACTTCTCTTAGTCATATGGCAAATGATTTAGCACCTTAGAACAGCAGGGATTTGGCTCCTCAGCTCTAATGATTTAACAGATGTGTATTTTGCTGCTAGAAGTTACTTAACACATTAATCTTGACTTCCTAAAGAGTCTTAATATTAATCTTAATCTTAAAGGGGTTGGGGTTTAGATGGTTCTTTTTAATTTTTTTTCTATCAATATATAAGCTAGAAATAATTTCAAGTACAATGATACCAAGCAGAATGTAGAAAGAAGAGGATTTCTTCCTTCTTCAGTATATTAACAATGATTCTATTTTATCAATTCAAATACTATTTCTCATTTTCCCGTGAAATCTTATCTGGATATTCTTCCATTCCAGAGATTTTTACAGTTCATGCATTTCTGTGTGTATTAATTAAATATCTAATTTTCTAGTTGGGTCTCCGATTTGGATCTAATGTTTTTCAAGCTCATTCAATATTACCCTTTTGACAGATAAGAATAAATTCATTCCTTGGGGAAGGGAATACCATCTTATGTATTCATTTTTTAACAGAAAATCTTATTTTAATTATCTAATTTTCTTCTCATTGGTATCTCACAATAATCTTTTACCCCTTTTTACCCTCAATGCATTGTTTTAAAATTGAAAGGACATTAATAAAATCACAGAATGGCCTGGGTTAGAAGAAACCTTAAAGATCCTTTAGTTCCATGTCCCCTGCCGTGAGCAAGGACGCCTTCCACTAGACCTGCTCAAAACCCCATCCAGCCTGGCACTGAACACTTCTAGAGGCGGAGCACCCACAACTTCTCTGAGCAACTTGTTCCAGCGTCCACCACCCTCATTGTAAAGGATTTCTTCCCGATATCCAGTCTAAACCCATCCTCTTTCAGTTTGAAGCCTTTTCCCCTTGTTCCATCACTACAGCCCCTTGTGAAATGTCCTTCTCCAGCTTTCTTGTAGCTCCCTTTAGGTACTGGAAGGCTGTTTTAAAGTCTCCCTGGAGCCTTCTCTTCTCCAGGTTCTTCTCAACCCCAGCTCTCTCTGCCTAAGAGAGGAGCTCTAGCCCTCTGAGCATCTCCATAGCCCTCCTCTGGTCCATGGACTTCTTAAGTCGGGGGCCCCAGAGCTGGACACAGCACTCCAGGTGGGGTGTCACAAGAGTGGAGCAGAGCAGAAAAATCACATCCCTCGATCTGCTGGCCACGTTGCCTTTCGTGTAACCCATCATGGGCCCACATCTCCAGTCTGTCAAAATTCCTCTGGATAGCGTCCTTTCCTTCCAGCAGGTCAACTACACCACAGAGGTTGGTGTTGTTAGCAAACTTGCTGAAGGTGCTCTCAATCCCACTGTTCATGCCACTGGCAGCTATGTTAAAGGGTGCCAAGAAAAAAAAAATTAATCCAAGGATGAAAAAATCACCAGGAAATACATCTCTTCATGACATGGAGCTGTGGCATTTCTATTCTTGTCAAGAGATTTCGGGCACTCCAAATGAAGTGGATTGTGCTCTATCTTCACGTTGTATTTTACCAACAAGAAGCATTTGTGTTCTATGAATTTTATTTGGACAGTTGGGAAGGAATATTTGCTGGAATATTTGCACTTCAAGGGTTGTCATTTCATTACCTCTCCCACTGTTTCTGCTTTTGAGCAACAGTTTAAATTTTTTCTCATCTCCTATGTGTCTTTTCTTTTGGTGAAATATCCATAGCAAAAGCTTCTTGTATTTCCACAAAGCCCTGTGTTGCTGTAGGACAACTGATCAGCAGCCTGGTTTTGAGTCCTGGCAAATGTTGCACTTCAGTAGGGCTCTGAGACCTTGTATCACTGCTTTTTTGCAGTGGTTCACAGCTTGATCAGCATTTGACATAAAAATAGAGACTATTTCACAGTTTTAGGCCCCATACACATTCATCCACTGCTTTTATTTCTCCATTTCCCTGCTGTACAACTGCGGCATGGCCCATGCAACAGTCTAATCCAAACCTCCGTGGCTGCAGTTCTATTTTCCATATGCAAAGCCTTTTAATCAGGCTGTTTAGGGGACTTTTAAAGGCTTCTTGAAACACCCATATGATCAGCCAGTCTCTGTCCTGATAAACATGTTACAGAGACAGCATATGTTCAATAGGATGGAGACAGACAGTGCTGGAGACTCTCCTGGCAGGATTTGAAGGCAGTTGTGCAGTGCATTTGTAGTGTCAACTGGAATGATGTAGTGGAAAATAAAGCAGTCTGCTAGTTTGGGATTTGAGATCCAGAGTTTTCAAAATGGTTCCAAATAGCACAGTGCCATCTGTCTTTGCACAAACCTGTAAGGAGTAACAGGGCCATGGCGGCAGCAGCCTTCTGACTGACCGAAGAAACACACAGCCCATTTGGCCTGAGCTGTGGAGGCACCACAGCAGCTTTGTAAGCACCCTTCCATTCCAAGTTATGTTCTGCATTGTCAGTCTTGGGGATAAATTTTACCCAAATAGGATATGAAATAGTTATTTTTAATCCATTCTTTGATATAATAAAACTCTTGATTTTCATAATTTCTAATCAGGAGGAACATTTCATTTCTGCACTTTTCAACATACTGCATAGATAGAGAGCCCTGGATTCAGTTTTTCTGACTCAAGGCAGGAAAGGCAGAAAGCAAACTCCTGGTTTACTGCCAAATATGTGTCTTTTTATGAACTATGCATATACATTGTAGATACACTTTTGTTGGCTCTTTTATCTTCTATTTATAGAGGCAACCTGGTTTGCAGTTTTAAATACTAAAATCCTTTCTAAGCAGAGCGGCAAAACTGTTGTGTAAGTTGCCTGAGCAGTGTGACCTCTGCAAACATGCTCCATTCCCTGGATAGATAATTAGGCATGTCTTTCCATTAGGAGGGGCAAAATTCTCAAGACTCAGCATCCTACTATGATGCTCAAAGCACCAGGAAGCAAGAGATTTACCTCTGATGCACTGCTACAGCACAGAGGCCAAGAATAGCAAAAGAAATTCGGTGCACTGATTTATCTTAGCTCATGAAAATTATTGTCAGGCAAATAAAATAGGAAAGTGTGCATATATAATGAGTATCACATTACTCTGTTTCCTATAACAGATGATGGCTGCTGTTTTCCTTTTATCTCTTGAAAAATCTGTTCTCTGACGTACTAATACCCATATGAGGGAAACACAGAGTGCTCGTGAAGACAAAGTTGCACTGACTGATTGTTCTAAATTCAGTGATTTGCAGAACAGCAAACTGAACAGGTGCTGCAGTGAGAAAACTTCCTAGCAGGCGATGATGACAAGCTGACTTTCCATTCTTGCAGCAGACTTCTGGGAGTTCATTTTGGGGCATAATTATTACCATTTGGATCATCATATCTCAGTAATTAAGATCCGAATTTCATTCTCTGTTGTATCTGTCTTTGGTATTTGCAGTATGCAGACAGTGACTACGGACGTTGTTGTTTGGGTAAAACATATCCTAAACCTCATGGAATACTTCTTGTGTTTGCTTCAGTTAATAATTGTTATTTACAATCATATCTCACTGGATGATGAATAACACATCAGCTTTCAGCCATGACAGTAATTCAGTTTTAAAATCCTGATAAGTGCATGAAAAGCTTGAACTGAGGTCTCTTATTTGTGTATACTGAAAGTACATTGGAACTGTATTGTAAAGCGTACTGGTCTAGCAATGAGCCACAAAATCTGACAGCCATACAATAAAATCATGGTAATCTGTAATTGTTTTACTTTGTTTATAAAGGAACAAGTTATTTTTTACATTTAGGTGGTGCCAGGAAATCATGCTAGACAGGGAAATTGTATTTATTTCCCAAATTAAAGTGTGAACTCTGTAAGAGCTGCCTAAGTGCACAGCTCATTCCAAACTATCACTGACCATGTATTCAAAAGGGCATGGGCTGAAGAGATAATTTAAGTAAAATGTGAGCAACCTGGTTTTAGGGTTTCTACTCATAACCTTTGCAGTCAAGAATTAAGTCCAGTGGCAGTCTACTTTTCTGGGAGACAAGGCATAATCTTGCTCGCAAACAATGTAAATGCTCAGCCAGCTGCCCTAGGGATGCAATCACTTCAGAGAGGGACCTTCACCAAAGGCTGTGTGCAACAAAGGCATCGCCAATAGAGTGACTACCAGGCTGCCAGCCCCCCTAAGAGGAGTGGAAGAATTGAAACTTTGGCAGGAGTAACTAAGTGGAGTGAATGCCCTGAGATCTGCAAAGTGAAATATACACAAAAGGCCTTCCAGTTCTTTTTGCTGGCACTAAGCACCTCCCTTCAGGAGGACAAAAGAATCACCTCCTTCACTTATGGCCTTGTCCTTCAACAACACAATCGGTTTTATGCTTGTAGTGTTCATTTTCTAACTTACAGAGGAAGAACAGGTGCTTTAACAGGAGTGACACAAACTCTTTCTACAATTGTTCCATAAGTATTGACATTTATTTGAGAGGGGATAGAGGAAGGAATGGAAGCACACTCCCCTCTCTCTTGCAATCATAGAAATAAACTGATTTCTCACGGCCTCTGGGCCTTTTGTACCATAATAATTATGGTTAATGATTATTAATTAATTAATAATGATCAAACCTTCTTATCCAGGTGTTTACTTTTGAAACAAGAAAAGGAGACTGATGCTTTTTCTCTGTTTGCTGAACTTTAGGTTAGAGTTTCTTCAGTGACTAACACACATAGTCAAGCAAGTGAGATGTATCTTTCATGTTGATGACTGGCTTAATCTCTAAAATTTAAAGCCAGGTTTGAGAGCAGGCTTGGAGGGATGGTAACATGCATTCTCCTTATCTGGCTCCAGATTTTAGTGATGAAGTTCTTTGAAGATCTGAAACAAAGTAGTGGAAATCCTCCAGTTAAAATGTTTTAGCTAAATCAGCATCCTTTTAAGTATTATTTAGAATGCCCATAGGCTGTAGGTCAGAAAGTTTTTTCATACCTTTTTCTCCACTATGAAGTATGTCTAATCTGCTACCAAAACTGTCCTCAGTATGCCAACAGCAATATGGTTTGGCCATATGTATCAGTATTCTCACATTCACCCCCTTGTCCACAAAATTAGCCTTGAACCTACAGATCTTGTTTTTGGAACAAGCATGTGCTCAAAAAGAAAAAAATTGGTGACAATTTGCTCAGGATTTCCATGAGAGCATAGCTTCCAAAAGGAGCCTGCCTGAATCTGAGTTTATTATTTAGGATCAGCTCTCTTAACACCAACACAATTGCAGTAGTAAGATTGTGTTTGCAAGGAGGATTTACTGCTGGTCCAGCACCAGTGCTTAAAATGATTGATGAGTTTTCTTTTTTAATGTATTAAACAGTTACTGGAGGCATATGCCACATGTAATGCAGGGAGATGTTTTCCTTAAAGATGTTTTCCAACATCTTTTGTGTCTCTTTTCCTCATCCCCAGACTATCTCTCTACATAGTAGAAAGAAATCTTGTGTTACTAAATTATTACATGGTCCTAGAGTAAAAATGCTTAATTGTCCATGGGGCTGCAGACCTCAGAAAATATGCTTCACGGGAAAGGCTAGAGCATGGGAGCACAAGGACACCCCAGCTGCTTGATTGCCCTCAGGGAGAGCTTCACCCAGGTTGCAATAAACTTTGAATAAGCCTCGTTACAATAGGGAAAATGACTTTTTGCTATCACATAGTGGAGTAGTAAAGGTATTCATCTCTATAAATATCCAAAGTTTGCTCCTAATTTGTCAGGCAGGAGCTGGCTGAGGTTTCCAGCTCAGTATCCTGTTATATAATGCGGTGTTTTAAGTTAATGAGCTGAGGTAAAGCATTAGTGTTTTCATTCAGTGGAATGAAAAAAGATAATGTTTCTGTTTTTCCTTTGTCACAACAGAGAATGGCTTAGGTTTAAGTCCCAACTATGGTACTGCTATTTTAACCCAGATTAATTGGGCTCTCCATGTAGCTTTTTTTGTCAAGTTTAACAGATTTCCTTATTTTTTCCCAACTTTCTGTACCCATAATAACAAAAAATAAAGGCAATATTCTTGGGGTTTCAGTCAACTGGGCTTTTTTATTAAATAATAGTAAATTTGCTAGGTGAATATTCTTATACCTCTTTAGAGGAGGTTCGTTCCAGTGACTTGTCTCGCCTCAAACTGATCATTTGGCAGTTAAAAAAAAGCAATTCCAGCTCTGATAGGCAGATGGCACTGACTGTGTTTGGTCCTGGATGGAGCCAGAGGGAGCAATCTGGAGGTGTCAGAAGGGCACCTTAAAAGTGAAGCCAATGGGCCCTTGCCCTTTGGCATCAGTTGAACTTGCATGTCCCAAGGAGTGTGTTTGCAGAGCTTTTCTGCAAGGGTGGTGGGGCTGTATAGCTTCAAGCATTCCTCTGCAGGTGTCTTTCCATCATGTTTTCACAAATACTTGAATCATCTTCCCTCATGCATGGCACATAGAATAATAGAAAATTTGCACACATTTTCTTCAACTCCAGCCAAGCAAGCACCAAAGGTTGGCGATGAGCTAACCAGAGACAGGCACTGATGTTCCAGTAAAATGAAAGAGGTGTCAAAAATAACACTGAAAGCAAGGTTGTATTGCTCACATTCAAATGCTTGATGGAAAAGCTGAACATGTTTCTGGAGCTGCAACACAACATCGGGTGATTACAGGGTACTCATCATTTACTAATGACAAGACCATTTAGCAAAATGACTAAGCACTTGTGGTGAGTCCCAAAAAAAATCCCACTCCCTTCAATTAGGGCAGCCATCAGTTTAAATATAGGTTTCAGACGGAGTGAGAAGGAACCTAGCTAAATAGTATCACTAAACTCTAAGGCTTGTACTGAAGTGTAACAGAACTGTGCAAATTGGAACAGGAACCATAATGTAACACAATGTACTTCCCTGGGTTGCTTCTTCCAACAATTAGTCTGCTACACCTTCAAAAATTGCAGTTATTTCCATAATGTGTTTGGCTTTTGCTGACAGACACTGATTTTTGCTATGCCTTTCTTGGCTTGGTTGAAGAGCTCTTTGTACCTTCTTAGGTACATTCTCATCTTCTAAGCTTATGATCCCTGACTTGCTTCCACTGAACACATGCTTTTTTGATATTGTGGATTCTAACTTTATTAATTCAAAGTGCCATGAAGACACACGCACCTTTCTAAAATACAGTTATATAGCTTGATGAAACTTGTACTTGAAATCTGAAATTTGAAATTTATTTAAGGAAACATTTTTAGCCATTAATGTATTTGAAGACTTCATGCATTTACTCTGTATTTTTTTCATTTTTTACTTACAGGTTTCTACAATGCTTCTTCCACTGCTTTTATGAAAAGTGATATCAGGCTTATTATCCATGATCATATGATATTTTAAACAATTTTCTGTTTTCCTGGAAGGACCTAAGGAATCTTCCAGTCTTATGTAACTTCTCCAGTGCTCAAAGATCTGTGGAATGCTGTAGGAAGAGTGATCTCTTCAGTTTACACCCAGGAGTTCTCAGAGAACACTAACAGATAGATCCAAATAAGCATAGAATCATGGAATCATAGAATGGCCTGGGTTGGAAGGGATCTTAAAGATCATCTAGTTTCAATGACCCTGCCATGGACAGGGACTCCTTCCACTAGACCGCGTTACTGAGAGCCCCATTCAGCCTGGTCCTAAACACTTCCAGGGATGGGGCACCCACAACTTCTCCATCAACCTGTCCCAGTGCCTCATCACCTTCAGAGTAAAGAATTTCTTTCTAATATCGAACCAAAACCGACTCTCTTTCAGTTTGAAGCCATTCCCCCTTGTCCTGTCATTACATGCTCTTGTAAAAAGCCTTTCTCCATCTCCTGTAGGCTCCCTTCAGGCACTAGTAGGCCACAATTAGGTCACCCCGAAACCTTCTCTTTTCCAGGCTGAGCAAACCCATTTCGCTCAGCCTTTCCTTGTAGGAGAGGTGTTCCATCCCACTCATCATCCTAGTGGCCCTCCTCTGGACTCACTTCCTGTGCTGGGCACCAGAGCTGGATGCAGTGCTCCAGGTGGGGTCTCACCAGAGCAGAGCAGAGGGCCAGAATCCATTCCTCCCTCAGCCTGCTGCCCAGGCTGCTTTGGATGCAGCCCAGGACACGTTTGGCTCTCTGGGCTGTGAGTGCACATTGCTGGGTCATGTCCAGCCTCCCATCCACCAGCCCCCCCAAGTCCTTCTGGGCAGAGCTGCTCTCGATCTTCTCATCCCCCCACCTGTGCTGATACTGGGGGTTGTCCCAACCCAGGTGCAGCACCTTGCACTTGGTCTTGTTGAATCTTATGAAATTCCTAAGGGCACACACATCCGGGTTCCTCTGGATGGCATCCTGTCCTTCAGGTGTGCCAGCTGCACCACTCAGCTTGGTGTCATCTGCAAATTTGCTGAAGATGCACCAGATCCATTCTTTTATATCATTAATGGAGATGTTAAATAGCACTGGTCCCAATAATGATCCTTGATGTACAGTTTTGATTTTACTTGGCGGTTTTTTTCTGATTAAAAGGAATTGTCACATCCTCATATGATACAAGCATAAAAGTGTGGAACCTTGTTCTTTGAGATACAACCTATTCTTTAACATCCACTTTCATCCACAGAGTTCTTCCTCTCTCCTCCCTCTTGCTGCTGTTCATTATTTCCCTCAGCTTTGACCAGATAGCCTTTTTAAAGCACATACATCACATATTGAACATAATCAGGTAATGATTGTTGGTCCCTAGGCAACCACCATCTTCCAGGCCAGTGATTAAAGCCTCTTTTCTCATCATAATGAAGTCCAAACTAATTATCTTATGTCATAGTCAGTAAAATTTTTAGGGAAAAAAATCCAATAATCTAATGATGCTCTACTACTGCACAAGATCCCAGCACAAGCATCCCGAATTGAAGTTTCTAGGAAATGAGAATGAGGGTGTTTTCTTTCACACACAGCAGACATGCCCATCACCCCCTTTTCATTAACTTTATTAGCATGCATGTTGGGACACCTACATTTAAGATCGTGCTGGTTTAAGTTATTCACCAACAGAAATCCGTCAGTGAGGTGTTTCTTCCCTACCAAGCTGTCCTCATCATTCTGTAATTAACATTCCTGTCAAGCAAATTGTCTCTCAAGAATGTAATTATAAGCGAGAATTTTCCATTCCCTTTGTTTATATCTCAGATTCAGAGCTTATGAATACAGGCAATTAAAAATTTATTCTGGCACAGTCTTTCCCAGCTAAATTATTATGTTATACTTCCAAAAGGTGGAATAAATACCCTGCACTGAATTCTGTTCCTCTGCAGCTAAACTGCTTCTAGTATTTGGGCCAGTTCATTTATATGTAGTCAGAATATCTCTAAATTGCAGATTGCCGTGCTGAGAGACCTTTCAGCTCTCTGCTGACTTCTGAGTGCCTTCACTACCTAAGGCCTAACTACTGCTCACACAAGAATGTGTCTCTACTAGAATTATTGCAAATGACCATTCACCAGTTAAAGATTCCTCATTTACTGGGGTTTTTTTTCCTTTATAAAAATTAGCAGGTTCATGCATTCCTTGTGGTGACTGAGTGAACTCACACAGACTGAGTTTTCTGTGTGAAATACTAAAACAGAAAAGGACGTTGTCCTGTTCTGAATAGGACCCAGTTTTATTACATCAAACCTCGCTTGGTTCAGAACAACCATAATGATGGACATCAGTAAAATGACATTGACAGCTGGTTTACGGGTCTCAGATTGCGTCCTCCAAAGAAATACATAGATTATATGTACAGTCAATGCCAGTTTTGTTCAATAAAGCCCTCAATTTTTCAACATTATTATTTAAAAAAATACAAATAGGAAAAAGCTTCTCAGTCAAGCTGCTGCTATTTTCTCTCAGAGTTTCTACTCAAGAGCTGAACATCATGGAATTTTAAATATATGGACATGTTATGGTCATGTAGTGAGGAAAGTACATGCTGCTGCATGTGGTGGTGTTAATGAAATGCTATGGCAAATACTGCTCAAGACACATCCTTACTGACACAGCACGAATAAGAGGGGTGGGCACATACTGAAGAGGCTTCTTCTTCAAAACACTTATAAATTATAATTCACACTTGAAACCGTGCTTTAAATGAGTGTTCCCCTTTTAACACACAGGAAAAGATAGAACCAAGAAAACCCACCAAGAATATGTAAGCAATACTGTATCTCTGGAAATATAGAGAGGAGAAACGACTGTTTTCTTCTGGAATAGATCTAAAAAATACTCTGTCTAAACTATTTCAGAGACTCTGGTTGTTTCTCTAGCAGTAAGTAATGAATGATTCAGACATGGCTTTGTGGAAGTTTTGCTGTTCTGGGCAATATAGAAATGTCCAGGACAGGGACAAGATACTGAAATTGAAATTGTGAGTTAAATTGATGTGACTAACTGTAATGCCATGGTAGTTGAATACAGGTCTTAGATGAGGTCCTGCTATTATCTCTTGTTTTACTTCTGGAGTGGCAACTTGCAGGAGTTGTAATCTGAGACTCTGGTCCTACATTTCCTCCAAGATCAGTTATTCCCATTATGGCCTATTTCTGGTAAAGTGCTAGTTTTTTTGCTTTACTCACTCACTTCTGGCTCCTCACTGGAGAAAAAGCTGAGCAGGCCCCATCTGCCCCCTGGCCAGTGCATTTTGTTGGCTGCAGTGATACTTTTGGCCTGAGTCACTGCTGGCAGCCTCCTTCCCCCCAAGCCATGCAGCATCTGCTTCCACACTGGGGTTAGTAACAGCGAGAAGAGCAGATCGCAATGGCCAGGCCCGGCATTCCAAGTGAGCTGTAGTCTACATTGTTGTTGACTCTTCAGGGTTTATGTCAATCCCAAAATTGTATCTGCTTCTTCTGCCTTTCCCCCCTCCCTCCAGCACATGGGGCACTCTCTCCATTTGGTAGCATGAGCGATGGAGCAGGAATGGAGGTAGGAAGGTGGTGGTGCAGCTGGGAGAGAAAGAGAGAGCAAGTAGGCACTTGTGAGATTGAGTGGAGAGTAGAAAGAGGTGGTCTCATAATGTCTGTGTTGATAGCTGAATAATAGGTGGTGTCATAATCTCTGTATCAATAGATGGATTTTAACCCCTTTTTTTTCAGTGCCCTGTAAGGCAGGATGCTGAGTCTCCCTTCTCCCATCTGAAAAGAGAGCAAGTGAAGTCATCTCACTCTTCTATGAGAGTAAATTAAAAGCAAAAATATTTTTGAACTTTACATTTCAAAACGTACAAAATAATGACCTTCGGCTACATTTTCCCTGTTTAACATCGCCGGCTCTTGATGCTGAGCAGCATCTTGTAGCGAGACGGGCGCTTGGGCCCCCTCCGCCCCCACCCACTCCCCCTGTGGATCCAGTCCGTGTATTTCCGCCCGCAGCAGTCAGGCCGGGAGGCTGCGCTCGGCTCCGCTCCGCGTTTTCCGCCCGCTCGCCCCGCAGCCGCGCCGTGCGGGGCCGCTCCGCCGCTGCCCCGCAGCTCCCGGGCGGGACGCGCGGAGTGCCCGGCAGGCAGGGCCGGCCGAGAGCGCAGGTAGGCCGGGGGGTAAGCGGGCGGGAGGCTTGTCCTGAGGGGAGGGGGCTTGGGGCACTCGTGTGATGGGCTGGCGCCGGTTCGCAGAGGGGGGCGGGAGGGACGCGGTCCCGCAGCAGCCTGTGCCGGGAGCCGCCTGCAGACCAGGTGAGCGCACCTCTGGGGCCAGAACAAAGCTGCGAGGCGTGTCCGTGCTGCCCGTCTGGGGTTTGGGGATTCCCGACCTTGTTTTACACGCTTCATGTCTGCGTGGAGTTCCGCTTGATCGGGGGCTGGGGGAAAGAGAGAGGAGCAGTTCGAAGGGACGGAGAAGGGCAGTCTGATCTAGATCGTCTTCTGACGCTGGTGCTGGGATCCACCTGTAAGTTTTTGCGCTTTTTTTATACGAACTGGTTGTAAAAATAGCAAGTTAATAAGCAGTCCTGTGTTAGACATGTCTGCTGTCTGATCCAGCCGATGCGACACGGAGTGTTTAATCATATACAACATTGAAGAAAATTAGGCAAATGACAGTATTTTTATCAGTGTAGCATCTCGAACTTAATGTCTTCTTTTAATATATTTGTTAGAGCAAGCATAGCAAGATCCTAGAATTCCAGTATTTTTATATTTATTTTTATTACAGCTTGATCAAAGGTTTGCCTCTCCCTCTAAAGATATCCATTATGTTAGGGATGAGAAACACCAAAAGCTCTTCTTTAGGATTTGGGTGGGAGCACATGCTACAGCTGTTAACAAAGCCATTATACTGCAAATGGCATTGTGTCCTCAGATACTACTCCAGCACATCATTCCATGCTTGGATGCAATGTAAAAATAATGATAAAGCATACTGATAGTGCACAGTGTGATTTAGGCTGGCTAGTAGTGCTTAGTTTACACCATCTGATGAGATGCACAGACCGAGTTAGTCCTTGCATGTTGTCTCCGGTTCGTCCGTCGTCTCTCCACACACCCAGCTCTGTCTTTCTGTCAAAATGTCTATTATTATTACCTGCTGAATAAGATTCTGGATGAGCAGATTATAGAAATTTTAAAAGCTATGTATACTGAGCATGCCTGGCATATAATATTCTGTATGTGATTTGAAAAGCAATAAAGGTCCAGCTTAGCTGTACATATTCCTTACTGTTTCTCATGGAGTGAAATTTGTTGGCTGGCATCAAACTGCACCTATTTTTATCATCTCCAGTATATTTATTGAATGAGGGAGCATTTTTGGTTTCCAGATCATAGTGTAATGCTTTTACGTTTCATTCTTTATGAAATCGTAATTTCCACTGCCTAAAGGTGGAGAGGATCTTACACTGAGCTTTGACACTCTAGCTGAAGTGCATTAAGGTTTCTTTTAAACCAAAGATTGAGAGCTATCTTTTTAGTTGATATAGTTGGTCCACCCAAATTTTGATACAGTACAGTCCTATAATGGTGGAGGTGTGCAGTGGTTTTCACATCACAAGAAGTTGAGACCCTCAATTACCTTTGCCAGGCTGCAGCCTTATGAGCTGCAAGAGGTTATTTGTCCCAGGGTAGTTCAGCACTGGAACTCACTGGTGTGGGATGCTGTGAAGGTCAGCAGAGTTAGTGGTTTCAGAAAAGATTGGGCACATTCACGGGAGACAGTTCTGCTGGTAGCTAAATATAAAAGGCAAGATGCAACTTTCATCCGAGAAGGGTTTAAAGCCCGTGTTTATGGGAAGCTGAAAAGGTGTTCTGGGAGAGGATCGTTTTACATGCCCCATGCTGTTACACTACTTGTGAATCAGCTGCTATCAGTCACTTTTCATTTCTGAGAGAGAACAGTGAACTAGATAAGTCATTGATCTATCTAATGTGGCTGTTAAATTTTTATGATAATCTGTGCATCAAACAGTAATACTTTGCAGAAGTGAATTTATTACACATAAGCATGTTCCAGCAGAGGAAATACAAAAGTGCATTTCATGCTTGTAACAAAGAAAATAAGCACATAATAGAGATTGTTCAAATATAAATTGTTAAGCTTCAAATTGTGAAGCATACAATACCGGAAAAAACCCCAACTACAAAAGAAATTGCTTCTAAGAAATCAAATTTCTTCTTTTCCCTTGCGCTGTCCTACATTATTTATTTTCCTACAGTATTTTTAGAATTGTTAAAATAAATGATGGTGGTCAGTACTACAGCTAGGTTGCTGTTGTCTATACAAAAAAGTGGATGTTTTGATCTGTGAAAAATTAAATGGCAGATCAAGAAGTAAAGCAAACAGAAGGAAAACGTTGGAAGAAAAAAATACCTACTAAGCTATAGCATTCTTATCCTTGCTGTCATTCTGCTTTTCATTTGCTTGCTATTTTCAGACTTTTGATATTTCGAAACATCTTTTCTTAATGTGACAGTGTGTATATCTTCTGAAAAATGTCAGTTCCAAAAAAAACTTCTATTTATATATTACATTGGATTGAAATCCAATATTGAAGGTGAAATAGCAATGGATTTCTTTAAAATTAAATAAGAACAATTATGTGAAACAGCTAAAGAAGTTTTATCTTTGTGATACTAAGACCCCTAAAAGTGGTTTCTTAACAGATTATAAATACTTTGCCTTTTTAATTATTAAAAAAAAAAGAAAAAAAAACCTCAACAACTTGTATGAATATATAAGGTTAATATGAGGTATAAATGGTATACGAATAAAAATAATATCCTACTGAAAAACTATTTTCTAGTTTTAGTTGCACACCATGGATCTTCCTCAAATCTTCTTATTCTAGCTTTTTTACCACCTCCAAGTGAGACTAAGGTAAGCCAGGGAGGAGTGAGGCGAGAGAGGGAATTTAAGCCTACCCCCTCTGATGACATTGCAGTTTTACTCAGATATTTGAGGCTAGTGATATAGAATGCAAAGTATATTATGAGGTCGTTTGCAGGTAGTCATAAGAGAATACCCATTAAAATTCAAAGTAGTGTCAGACTGAAATTACATCATTTTAATAGAGTTCTAAGAAAAGCACAGTATAACTAAATGCACTGGACTTTGGCCAAGACACGTTATATTTGACTACAGGCTGCAAAAGACTTATTTGATTATTTATTTACTTTCTGGCCTGAAAAGAATTTTCTGTGTTATGTTGCAGCCAGCTTCCATAAGACATACAAGCACATTTAGACAAATTATATGAATAAAACTGCATATTTCTTTTGCATAGTAATGCAAAATGTATGTTTTATATCATTCTCTAAGGGTTATGAAGGATTCTGTCAAGGTTATTTATCATGATCATAAATTAGAATGGGCTTATAAATCCTGCTGAAATACATTGTAGCAGCTAATTCTGGGGATGTTCTGTCTGTAGTAACAACCCTTTTCTTCATAGTGATAACTATGATGACAAAATTATTTAGTTACTTTGTCAATCATTTAAATTTGTTTGTATTTTTTTAAAGAAATTTTGTCTGTATAATTTTTTCTCCTCCCCCATCATCCACTTCCTCTCACTCTGCCTAGACCCTGCCTACAGAAAAAAAACCAGATGAAACCTTTAATTCTTTGTTGTGGATGAAGCACCTGCTGGTGGCTCTCCTGCTGCCCTCAACCCATTATCTGATTGCTCTTGCTTCAAGCCGAAACGATGGAGGATGAGGTAGAAAAAGAAAATTGTTCTTGAAGCGAACTGTCAGATACTTCTTATGCAGTTTTGCCTTGAGAACTGCTGATTTCTGCAGCTTGGTGGGTTACACCCCTGTGTGCTGAGCACTTTGCTTCTCAATCAAAAGATTTCCATCAGCTCTCAGGAGCGTTTTCAGCCAAGGTATGTGGTGCAGCCTGAGTGAACAATATTAGTGTTCTGTTCTGACAGCTCAGGTCATCATCTGGGTGAATGGCCTTTCTTTTTAACTCTTCCTACATTTGGGACTCCTCCTTTAAACAACGGGCTGACTTTTTTGCCTCTGGTACCCAAGGAGAATGATTAGTGCTCTAGACCAGAATAAAATGCTACCGAAATTTATGACATGACTGTATGAGCTCTCACAGCTGGTTATAAAGGGTGATGTACAGAGAGCTATCTCCTTCCACAAAACCAGTGGGAGTTTTGGTCTTATTGGCACAGAGTTGATTGTTTGCTCCCATTGAGATTCTGGCCCCAGCTGAACACTTCACAGCAGCCACTCTTGAGTGGAAACATTTGAAAACTTCTGCCAAATTCAAGACTTTCAGCTGATATCTGCATGCTGGGTATCTTTCATTGGCAACAAAGAATCTCTAGAAACTTAGTGTTTCTTCTCTTTTCCCCTGATTTTGCATTGTTCTATTATCCTTGGAAGAACTTTCCTTTCTATCTATGTAAAGGTGCCGTACAGTCTGCGTCTCCATTAGTCACCTTTCCAAAGTCATGAGAAGTTTGAAGCATGGTTTAAAAAAAAACTATTTCATTTTATTTTCATATTTAAAGCAATACCCATACCTTTTTTACTTAGATCTCAAAACACCTTGAGAGAGATCTCAACTACAAGGTTGCAAGAATCCTTTGTATCTTACTAAGAGGGAGAGACAGAGTTTGGCACAAATATCTAAAGTGGCTCTCTCAAGGTTATATAGCAAGTCAGTAGCAAAATGTCAACATTCACACATGTTGTTTCCCTGAAAGAATGATATTCAGTTTTACTCTTGGCCTCATATTTGTGGCGTTTAAAACGCAATTACTAAGAACCTTGCAGCATCAGTTAATTCCCTTTTTGTTAAAAAGCAGTGTGAATTTCGTAATAATAACTGTTGTTGGCTAACACATGGCATTTTAAAATGGAAGATTCCAGGAAATCATACATCCAGTATAAAATCTTGAAACATTCAGTAATTATCAGTGAAAAAGAGCAGAAAAAAACCCCAGTTTGTTCTCAAACCCTCTACATTTGTGGCAATGTGAAAACAGGCTGCTGTAAAATAACATCTCCATTTCATAGCATTCTTCACAGTGTCTTTTTTGACAGAGTAGCTGCAGTCCAGCACTAGTCTTTATTATTCCTGCAATAATGGGACTCTGATAGGAGTGTATTTCATGTCAGTGATTTACTGTCTCCATTACAGCGTGACCCGAAAGCAGTAACTCCTCTGCCAGGGACTGGGGTTTGGAAGTGCTCCAGGGCTGCAGCACAGTTTCCAGGCCAGCTCAGATTCTCTAATCTTGTGTATTTTTCACCCAGTTCGATCATTTTTAGCTTGTGCAGAAAGTATCAGAAATGTTTCATAAAAGGATGGCCTTAGTTTGGGCAATTCTAATAAAGCTGCTGTTGCAGCTAAAACGTGCACTGAGCTTTTACAGTCGTCATAAGTAATTTTCTCTTGCTTGTACCATAGGTGGAAAGGCCATTTCTTAAGTGTCAGCCAGCAAATGAAAGCACCATGCATTCATTTTCTGTGCAACACTGTAGGTTGGCACTGCTTCCATTTCTAGCACGGTGTTTCATGGACCATAAATAGCATCTTCTATGTGTTACAGTGCATGGTCACTGAGGTTGTCAGTCTAGGTATAAACTGTCTAAACAAAATTATTCTGTGCAATGTATAACATCTTATAAGAGGAAATCAGAAAAGTTACAACAACTAACACAAAGTTACAAAGAAAAAGTTAAAATGGCCACAGAAGGATCATGTCACAGGATAGGACCATACTGTGAGTGGCACCTGATGGCTCTGGAAAGCAATCAGTTGTAGGCATATCTGGAGGCATCTCACTTCGGGTTCTGATCATGGTTGCAGGGTGAAGGCGATGGACGAGTCTCTTACGACACGTGCCAGAAGAGGGAGTGACAGGATCGCTTTCCCAATGCACTGGGGGCTGGAGGCCACCCACAGCTTTACTGTATTAACTTGATGGGAAGAGGACAGGTGGGGAGGCACCTGGATACCACCTGGCCCTTGCAGACCTGTGGACTAAAAAAAATGTGTCTGCTGCTCAGGATTTTAATTTTTGCATGAAGAGCACTTGGTCTTGTGAAGCTCAGATGCCCATTTTCAGAGGTTGCTTACCCCTTTGCTGCCCCCAGTATCTCTTGAGCATGTTCTCCATAAATGAGCATCTTGTTCCACTGGTACGAGTGTCCAGAAAGCCACATGCACTAGCTCCTTTTTGAGTAATGGACAAAATAGAGTCCCTATTGTTTTATACTCAATTTGTACCACTTACTGAATTTGACTTCAGAGACTGAAATTAAAATCCAGGCAAGTTTGAGGGCCATGAAAAGTCTTTACAGTAGCTCAGTTCAGTCCCCATAGTTTTACATTAAACGTAGTTCTGAGAGTGTAGCTTCTTGCTTTGTACTGGGAGTATTTAGCATCTCTAAAATCACTCATTATCTACACAGTTAAGTGGTAATAGTATGCTTTTATTTCATCTAGAAATTGCTGATCCTAGGACAGAGGAGATAACAACATCCAGTAAGCAAACGGATGATCCATCTTCACACTGGAGAATGTTCACAAGAAGACCCAGGCAGTGTGTCAGAGTGTCATTTTCCCATTCTCTGGTGTTATCCCTCTTTTGGATGTGTAGTAACTGCTCCTGATATGGACTTTGTAGCCCTGGGTCTTTGGTCTAGCAGGTACATGCCATCCCAGATAGGTTCTCCCTACGACTGGGATTCTAACTAATTAATTTATTCAGTTGGGTTTTTTACACCATGCCAATTCTCAAGTATTGGCATGTGCTACGGTTTGATATTGAACGGTTCATCTAGGCTTTGAGTAAGTGAAACTGCTTCAGTAATCTCTGTGGACTGTGAATTCCTGAAATCAATAGCTTCCTTTCAGCAGAGTTTAAACTGCTTTCTATTATGTGGAGCCTGACGCCATAACAGAGAGATGCTTGAGATGCTGATTGAGCTGCTCTTTGAGCAGAGGGTGACATAACAAGGTATCTTTCTGAGTGCAGGGGACAAGGGGGCACACGGTACTCTATTTCTAGGAGAAAATCTATTGCTAAGGTTGACCCAAAAGCAATTAGTGGTTCATTTAATTGAATTGGTGAATTCACCTGTGCAGTCTATTAAAATGTTATACAGTTTAGGTTCAATTTAGTACCGCTAGCTGAAGGGATGTAGAGATTGATAATGGATTACCTTCTGTCTACCCACTGAGTGGATGCTTGATCTTAAGTGAAATAGCAGAGCATCCTGATAGCTCAGCCAGAAATACCACCATATGGCAAAGCTGAACTTCTCCCACTGCTGATGTGGCTCCTTGCTTTCCAAAATCATTAAGCTCTTGTATTTCTGAGCGTAAATGGGCACATATAAACAGGTCATTCTCCTAAATCCAAACAGCTAGATTTTTTCACCATTTTCAAAACTCAAATGATGTCTTGTGTAAATTGTGTAGGAAGTAGTCTTTTTAGAAAATTGAACTGAAAAGGGCTTTGGTTGTGCTTCTGAGACTTTACTTATTTAAAAGGTATCTTCTGTCAAGGCCAAAATCTCACCAGTATATAGAGCTTTATTTCTCCCTACCCCTCGATGGTCAGAGCTTCGGGCAGAGCTTTCCCACTACGAACAAAGAAAGAGCTAGATGGCTGTAACATTTACCAAGAGCCTTGCTGAGCTAGAATAGGTACCCTTAGTTATGCCTTATTTCTACTTTGAAGAGTTCCACTGGAAAACTCCAAGGGAATTCGTAAGAGGATATTTATTACATACACTGTAGTACATACCCACAAACTGCACTTCAAGTTCTGTTACATTTCCTTCCTAATGGAACATAATTTACTATAAATAGATGTCTTGATCTCTGTATGTCAGGAACACTGTTCAAGGTTCAGAATTTGTTATAACTTTCTATATTGATATGCATTTGAGAGCCCATCAAGAAAAAAAATGCCCAGATCAGCTACACAGTGAAAAGGTATTGAGCAAAGATGCTCAGAACATACATTTAATAAAAACATGTTTTGTAGGTTTACTTCCCTTGTGGCTGGTTTTCTCTCCTCTCCCACTTTCCAAGGTCCATGTGTAGCACATTCCAAGGCCATCTTGCCACACATGGCACGGCAATACTGTTGTGGCACTGTACTGTCCTGGATTGCACGGCTTTTTGCTGCAGAGCCTTGTGTAACTGTGAAACATTCTAGGATCTTCACACGGGGAACTTTGGATAAATAGAAAGCGGTTCTTCATCTATGCAAAACCTGCTTGGAGCTGTGGGACCAAAAACATCATCTTTGTTTCCTGCTACATCAGGCTGTCATTTTTTTCTTGTCTTTCTAAGTGATGCTACAAGAATGTATAAAAAATAGGTGGTAGAATTAAGTGGAGACAGACCTCTCCAGCAGTGCATTAACTTCTTGTGTTATTAGAAGCTTTTATGGCCCTTTGAGCTGCTCTATAAATCTTTTACTGGTAGGTATGGAAAGTAGAAAAGTGAGAAAAAGAGTAGATAAAAAGTATATTTCGTGATACGTCTGCTTCTACAAGTAGCTCATCAGATGCATGCTGACAAACTCAGCTTGGGTAATAATCTGAATCAAAGTGTTTATTGGGTTTTTTTAAAAATGTTTAAGTAATGTGGGTTGGCAGTTGCATAGTTATTGTGTGAATGCTTAGTGTTAAGGATCTGTACACTGCAATGCATCTGTGCTAGAATGGGTTCACCTGGATGGTCTCGTGTAATCGTGATCTTCATCTCAAGTCAGCAGGTTGTGTGGTCAAGGCAGAAAATGGTTAAAACCAGTTGAAGTAAAAAAAATACCTATAAGTGACTTTTTTGCAGTCTCTTATTACAGAAATACCTGAGGGTGAGTTGACAGCAGGAGATTGCTGCATCAGATATGAAAGCAATAATATAAATGTAGCTATTAGGTAATGATAATTCTATATGCTGTAATATTTATATGACTTTGCGCTAGCTGATGCACTGAAAATTGGAACAACACAAAGTAGTTGCGCTGTACATTTCCTTTTTATAAATAATGTGATTGTAATTATCTTCTGGTTTTCTCCCCTCTTTGTTACTGTGAGAAAATTGAATTTTAGTCATGAGAACAAAGACATATTTCATTTTGCAATCATTGCACTCCCCAGGAATTGGTTTATTAGGCTCAAATGCACAGGGAAGCAAATGGCCTAACATCAGAGGGTATCGGTGTGCTGATCCCCAATGGACATGCAGGGGCAGGAACATGCTCACAGTCATGGAAGCTGATCTATATTGTTTTAGCACTGATGAGATGAGAGCTGGCAGTAAATTTGCATGGAGTGATTTGCACAGCCATCACTTGTGGAACGTTTTAAACAAAAAATGCGGGTCTTTAGCAAGGTGCATTGTTAGATTGGGAGTTTTTGTCAGGTTTTTTAAAATTCTTTCAGTATCTAGTATCCATCATTTATGGAGTTAGAGAAGCATGGCACTGGAGTTGCTAAATTAGCACAGTCATATTCATAGATCTTTGTTCTTGTCAGTCAGGACTGTGAGTGGGAGGCTATTAGCTCCTGCACAAAGTTCCACAGAACTGATAAAATATGAGTGAAATCGCTAAACTGTTAGCAACAGTGGTTACAGTGTTTGAAGAGCCTTGCAATTGTTTCTTAGATTATAAGGATTACTCAAAAATGCAGCTCTTCACTGAATATAACATGAATATTTTATTGAAGTAAGAGAGAGTGAATATTGTGGTCAGAAAGGAGCCTTGTCTGAGTGACGTGGTCTACAGTTAGCATTCAAATGCATGAACTGGCTTTTGTACAGCTTTTCTACTAACTATGGAAAATGTACGTGCATGTGTGAGGTTTTTTACTTACTATGAAATTTTTGAAGGAGATGTTCCTAATGGCTTGCTCAAGCTACTTTTTTGAAGGAGAGCTGGATGAAAGACCTATGTGACTAATACAATTATTTTAAGCATTTAAACTAGTCCTTAGCTGAGTCCTGAGGATATGTCCACTTTGTCAGAGGTGACAGTCACTGCTCGCTGCCAGCTTGTGAAATGTGGCTGTACAAGCACTAGCAAACAAAGGACATTCTCAAGCGAGAAAGAAAAGGGAAAATGCAGGGACTAAAAAATCCATTCTTGTACAGTGGATCATGTAAGGATCTAATGCAAGTCATTCTCAGATTATCAATCTTTGTTGTGTGTCCTTATGCTAGGTATGTGGGAGACTTAGATGTTGTGTATTTATCATTCTAACATGATTGCAAAGACAAAAAAGGTATGGCTTAGTTCTGTGTGAAAACCAGGAAATTATTATAGTCTTGCTCAAGATTTGACCTGTTTCCACCAGTTTTCTCACGCTACGTGTTTAAAGTGTTAACCCCAAAAGTAAAATGGTTTGTCTGGTTTGTAGCCTTGAAACTCCTTGTACATATCCCTGATGCAAAGCCCTCAGTACTCTCAGGAATGTAGCACTGACATATATATCATGCTAGTTCTTAGGGACACTAAACAGCTCAGACCTCATATAATTGTTCCTGATTTGGTTAGAACGGAACACAGACATTTCCAAAAGATTAGTAATGCATTTTCTAATGAATTTAGGGGGGAGTTGGGTTTGTTTTTTGGTTTTTTTTTGGTAGCAAAATTCAAACCCAGATGTGCTTTGGTTCCCAGTTTAACCCCAGACTCTTAAAATAAAGCCCTTTCCCACTTCCTCTTCACACCTCTCAGAAGCATTTCTTTCCCACCTCAGTTTTCCTTCCTTTCCTTTGTATGACACAATCTTGTAATTTACAGGCATTTTTTCCTACAAAAAACCCATTTTTAAACACTTATCATTGTTCCTATCTGAAAAGGTTGCCTTTGAATAACGTGGTACTTTGAATAATGTGGTGCTGGTCCCTTTTTTCTGTCCCCTCTGTCCCCCTACTACTTTGCTCAGCTCAATAAGACTTTTTCCACTGACTTCAAGGATCAGGCATCAACCTAACAACCCAGGGAAAGGTGGTTGGAAGTGTCCCAGTGCCTCTGGAGCGGTAGTCCCTGATACAACACAAACATGATGCTTCCATGTGTCCTTTTCATTCACTCTGTGCTGCCATAGAAGAAAGGAAGCCAAATTCCCCACTGTCGTGTAAATATTATATTAAACACTGCAGTGAGGCTTTGAAATGTTAATACCCCTCTAATGCAGGCAGCTGACAGAGAGGGATAGTTTTGATTTGGTTGTGATTCATGCTGTTCAAACAGGTCCTGGCAGAATTAAAACAGCTGGGAGCAGATTCTGGTTTCCCAGGTACTAAGGGCATTTTACATGATTTGGGGGTCATTTTAGCTGGTATTTTCAAAGGGAGAAAGCTACCTGGGGGGCAACTTTGAGAGACAACAGCTGTTTCAGAGAGTGGTGGCAGAGCCCTGTGCTCAGCTCATGGATGCCAGCTGCCAGCTTGTCTGTCAGCCCACAGCAGCACAGTGACTGGCAGCAGGGTTTCAGCTCCTTCAGCCTGCAGCAGGGCTGAATGACATCCTGTTACCTCTCAGCACTGCAGGGGAATAAAGAAAGGAGACTGGAGATGGATGGTCTTCCACCTTAGACCCCAGGGACATGTGGCCTGCTGGTGAAGGGAGGCTTGGCTCCCTGGTGAAGGGATGCTTGGTTCCCGGGAGAAGGGACCCAGGAGGTCCCTTTACCCTGGGTCCCCTGATGAAGGGACACTTGGTCTCCTGATGAGGAGATGAGTGAGAGACAGGAGTGACCACAAGTGATCCCAACCCCCCAAGGAGAACCGAGAGGGCAACTGGCCAGGGCTAAGGAATGGACATCTCTCGTAGCAGCACCTTCAGTGGGGGGGGAGATACCCTGGCCAAGACTGTCCTTCTGCCCTCTCTTCCACTACTCTTCTCAGAAAAGATACTTTTCTTGGCCTTTTGTTCTTTGATGACTCCTTCACTGACTCCTTCATGCCAACCTTTCGTTTTAATGATAGCATAGCAGTGAAACCGAGTCATCTTAAGGCCTGAAGGTTTCCAGCTTTAATCTGTAATGAAATGTAAAGAAACCTGTCAGGGTCTGACACAATCTCAGTCTCCTTCAGAGAGGGACTTGGGAACTGAGCTCTGGGAATCAAATGTTCAGACCAACCGTGCTTTCCAAAGCAATGAATTGTTTTGACTAATTTTTTTCCCTCTTCAATTTCCCATAGAAACTGGGAAGATTGACCAAGATATATATAAATACAGCACCCCAGGATTCACTGGCTGCCTATCGAGAGTCCAGTTCAACCAGATTGCTCCACTCAAAGCAGCTCTGAGACCTACCAACGCCTCCTCTCACGTCCACATCCAAGGAGAACTGGTGGAATCCAACTGCGGAGCGTCTCCACTCACCATCCCACCAATGTCGGCCGCCACCGACCCTTGGCACTTAGACTCAGGTAAGGTGGGGTTCATGTCATATTAACTCAGTTCAGCACTTCAGAGAAGAAACCCATCTGCCTTCCTCTGTAAAGAAAAGCAAAAATGAGAGTTAAGTGATTGATAGGTGACTGTAGGGCTATAATCATGGTAGGAAATGCAAAACTGGACTGATAGAGATTTGCCACCACTTTTAAATGCAGTTACAGGGGGGTGTTTTTTGCTTTTTTAAAAAATATTCTGCTTTATTTTTCTTTTCTGTAAATCTTAGGCTATTTAAATGTTGAGTTTTGACCTAACTGCTGTGATAGCGTTTTCTCTGTAGTCAGCAAAAAGCTTCAAGTACATATAAATAAAGTACAGTAGCATTTCTTATGCTGTATTCCTAAGAAGTGAGTATATTGCAGTCAGCTTCATACAAAAAAAAATTAAATCTAATTTTAGGCATAAATGCACTTATGTAAAGTGCTGATTTGTTTTCTGAAATGTCTACTTTCCGTTGGACATGTTTAATAGAAAATTCCATTAGTCATGGTGGCCTTCATCTTGTGCTAAAAATGCTGGAAGCCAAAATAATTTGCAGATCCCAACAATCTCACCCTGCTTTGTGACTGACAGTCCCTGAAAATATATATTGTGGCTAACTTTAGAGGATTTTTTTCTCTCTTTTGCTTCTTGAGTATCAGGTTACCTTTAGATTTATAGGGTCAGGTGTACGTTGACACCTCCCTTGCATTTTGTCCTCATTCTGATTTCACTTGTATAGTACAAATTAGAACCTGTCCTGGCAAATTTGTTGTGTTTGTAGTGGTGTAAAATTAAAATGCTAGAGGAAAAACCTGGTCCATAATGATTTTGATAATGATTAATCTTTGTGTTTGGGGATGCATCCGTATGCCAGTTTTTATTTGAGAGGAGGCAGGTGTATATGTCTTTGTCAGAAGTACATGTCAAGGTCATACCTTTGAGGTCTGGTTTTTTGTGGGTGTTTGGTTGGCTGGTTGGTTTGGTTTGTTCTTGTTGTTTAGGGTTTTTTTCCTTGCAGTGTCAAGGAACTCCTTGCAGCATTTCCTTTCTTCTTCAGCAGAAAAGTAGGGCAGGTGTTTCTAAGGAGAGACAGAGCTCCTTGTAGAGCTGAGGGTCCCAAGTATTCATACAAGCAGTATAATTCTTTAAAACCTGTCATTCCCTCCTTGCTGCCATGCTGTGCCATTGTAAGATTTCAATATGTCTCTTGCCCACTTATAATGTGCAATTTTCTACCTGAATTTTTTTCATCATACATTAGTAGTCCCTTTCTTCTCTGAAATTAGTAGACCTGTTAGTACCTGAAAGCTGTGGTCTGTGCTCCCCTTTCTATACAAACACATTTTCTGAAGGATTGCTCACTGGCTCATGTCTTTAAAATGTGTGCCATTAACTTCTTGAGGATGTACCGCTGCTGTGAATCACGTGAATCTAATCGGCTTTGGTTGTTAATTTTTGTTGGTTACTTTTCCTTCCACTTCATTTCACTTCAAGCTAGTAAAAGACTATGGTGGGATTTACTCGGGATATTTGCACTGTTCCTAATAGCTCCTGCAGTTCAAAGAAAGAGGTTCTGTTTGTCCTTGCCACATGCTTGACCTTGTGTTGGCTCAATCTCGTCTTGGAAACTTTGTTGACCTGACAGGTTACAATTTACGCTTTTTCTTCTGGATTAATTGCAATTCTTGGTCACAGAGACTGCAGGAAGGATGTCAGGGAATGTGTAGCATGCTAGTAGATTGGCTCAAGCTGTCTGTTAACTTCTGCCAGTGAAAAACAAATTTCACTGCCATAGTCTGACTTACCTGTTTCAAGTCACAGGCAGACAGAGCTCAAGAGACCCACCTTCATTTTTGGTAATGATTAGTTTTAGTTAGACTGGGAGCTAAGAACCCCTCCTCTTGTCCTCTCCAGTGATCCACAACAGTAGAGGGAAAAAAATTCATATTGCTTCAAAGACTTCTAGTGAGGGACTGCTGTACACCAAAGAAAGCAACAGTGCCAGGTGAGTTGTGATAGAAACAAATTTCACAGCAAAGGAGTGATGTTTCACTGGTTCAGGAGTAAAAAGATATTCAGGTGTTGGCAAGCAATGTCTGACTTCTACTGTGGGTGACATTTCCGTGGTACAAAGAAGAGGTATCTCAGGAACTCATATGTCAGTATCAATAAAAACAACTCAGTCTTTGTGAAAGTATCAGTGCTGGTCTGACACAGATAGTTCAGTCACAGGAAAAGTATATACTGTGGACTGTGTAACCCTGAGTCATCAAAGTCATAGCCTGTCAATCATCAAAATTATCTTCATGACTGCTAAATTAAAATGCTTGGGTTTGGTGTCACTTTGCATTAGTAAATTGGCAGTTTTCACTGAGGATTTTTTTATGTTTCCCAAACCGTACTTAAGACTTTCTAACACAAATCATGTTGAGAGAGGAAATGGAGGAATCAGAGATATAAGTAATTGGCTCCAGAATTGGAATAGTCTCAGTTTTCTCAGTGTAAATTTACTCCTTCAATAAACTGGCTGAAGGGACAAAGACAAAAAGCAGTTTTGAAATTCACAAAAACGCTTGTAGTGGTACTAAAGCAAAAGCCCCTCACACTTTGCCACAATGAAATGGTTGCAAATAACATGGCTTTGAAAGCAGCAGTTACTATGTGCAGCGTTTCTCATTTCAAACATGTTTTTATCTGTAATTTTTAATATTATGTTGCCTGTTTAATTTTAAATAGTTCATAACAAAACATGAGAGCTGAGGATGGGTGTTTCATAGTGAAAATTTAAAAAATCAGGAAAAAATTTGTGGCAAGTATCATATGGTTTAAATCTCATTCAGTGACATACTCTGAACTCATCTGATTCATATTTTGAGTTAAGCATAGGTTTTTAGCTTTGTTTCTCAGATATTGTGGAATTGAACTTTGAGGATTGAAAAATGTTGTAGGAGGGGATCAAAGACAAGTGTTTAAATAGAACAGATACACCAGACAACAAATGTAATGATCCTTTCACCTCTCGACTGCAGTGCTGGATCAGACTTTGCCAATAATTACTAGAAGTTAAGCAGGTTCTGCCTGATGGGTGACCTATATGAAATGTTTTCTTTAAACTCTTCTATGTAGCTACTGCATGAACATCTGCTAGCTGCAAAATATTTTGGATGCCCTAACTGAGAGGCTAAAGGGAAAATCATAATGACACGCATCAGTCACTTGGCAGTTGACCTTTAAAAACTAGTTCAGGGATTTATCAATAAGAAGCCCTGTTGATTTTCTCCCCAGACAAATGAGCTGTACAGGAATCAATTCACTGTCTTGCACTTTCTAGTAGCCTTGAATACACATATATTTTGCATTTACAATATTAGATCTTTTTTAATTCCTTTGTTACTGTAGAAGTCCCACTTCCCTCCCTCCCCACCCCTGGCTGGCATTTTGCCATGCTCCTGGGACATTATCTTAAACCATGATCTTGTTCAGCTTGTGAGTATTCTCACAATTCATAGTCTTTTCCTGTTGCTATGGTGATCCTTTCTTGGTGATGATGAAGCACAGGAATTCAACAAGTCATTCTTTCCTGGAACGTGGCTTTCTGGTGATTTAAAAGAAAAAGGTCAGTAATGGCATCCAAGCAGATCATCAATATAGTTCACTTCCTGTGCTTTCCTCCCATCAGTATTATCTCAGTTCATGTCAGACAATCCAATTTGCCTTGGTTACATCAAAAGGAGTGTAGAAAAGAGGCTAAAGAGAGCCTGATCAATGAACACGGTATCTAAAAATGATGTTTTCTACCTTTATATATTGTCCAAACCATTGAATTTCCTGTCTGGCATACAATTCTAAACGAAAGTTTTAGTTTCTATAGCCTTTAACTGTATTGGTATGAATTTCAATATCTATTACTGTTGCATAAGTAAAAAAAATAGCTAATCATAAGGAGTTTTTATTATCTCTCAATTCAGATTAGCTAATATATATGTCACTGAAAATTGATGCCTTGTTTATTGTAGAAAAGCAAACAAAGGCCCAAACATGATTATTTTTGTAGCAAAAAATTCCACACCTAAAATGCCTTGTAGTTAATATCAGAAGTTGCATATTATTGCAGTGACATTGTTTGGTATGTGGGTGCTTTTACCTAAGATAAAGGTTCTACAGTTTACTAATGGAATTTCACTGATGCCATGATGATTTTT
>VZRV01008112.1:46231-71541 GCA_013398115.1 Falcunculus frontatus | reverse complement strand
CATTGGGCCAGCATCAAACCACGGCACTTCTGCATTCAACAAATGAGCAAAACTCTCCTTGATCCTGCTTTTGCTGTCAAGGCATTTATAGAAACTTTTTTTGTTATATTTAACTGCAGGCCAAATCAAGTTCTAGTTGGGTTTTGGCCCTTCTAATCTTCTCCCTACATGACCTTCCAACATCCTTATAGTCCTCCCAAGATGCCTGACCCTCATTCCAGAGTCTATAGATTTTCTTTTTTCCTTAAGTTCCAGCCCAAGTTCTCTGTTTAACCAGGCTGGTCTTTTTCCCTGATAACTTGTCTTTCTATACATGGGGACAGGCTGCTCCCAAATACTTAACAATTCCTTTTTAAAGCACGTCCAACCTTCCTGGACTCCTTTGCCTTCCAGGACTAACTCCAAAGGAACCCCGTCAATCACTCTGTGCACTGGACACTTCATCTGACAAACATGGCTAAGGGGATCTAGTGTTTTTTGGTTTTGTTTTTCAAAAACCCTAATGCAAATAAGTAACTTCCTACGAAAACCTTTGATAACCCTTACATCCTAATGCCTAAAACAATTTTCCAATTTTAATTTCACAGAGTTCTATAGTTCTGGCTAAAAATCCACAAAATCCCACACAAGCAGGAACTTACAGAGATTTCTTCCAGAGGTAATCAGCACATGCCTGTATTACATAGAAATTATAAAAACTGACATTTTCAGATGGGAAGTTCATTTCTGTCAATGAGAAGCATGTTCCAGAATTCGGGACAGCTTCTTCCTTTTAGTTGGAAGTCTATCCTTAACTGTGCTATCAACCTCAAGGAAATTCAAGTTACAGCTCTTCTGCTCATGTGGGAATATGAACTTCCAAATTACAACCTTCCTCCCAAAAACAAACCCTCACTCACTAGAGGTAAGATATTTTGCTAGGAATGACAGAAAGCCTCTAAGTCCACTGCCCTTGCTGACGAACCATTCTAAGGAACAAACTGTGTCCAGGGAATAAAAGAGCTTTCCAGAAGTCTGTCATTTACAGATGGTTCCAGGGATTGCTGTTGTCTCCATGTGTTATGATTTATTGTTTAATCACTTAGCCCTGGCAGCTCCTGGAAGGCAATAACGTTAAAGGGCATGGGTTAACCTGTACAGTGATGCCAAACAATTTTTATACTGCTAAAACTGTTGTTAAATGTATAAATCCTTTTGAGCTTGTAAATGTCAGGACTTTAGGACTCCTGTACTACAGCCTGTGCAGCAGCTGGGGAAAGTATCAGCTGTGTCCCCATGTGGCAAAATTAAAACCTTGTAATTCACTAGGGGATAGATAAAATACAACAAATATTAATTTTATTATGTGCAAAACTCCAAGTGATGTTATATTTTTCTTAAAATCTGAACACGGGCAATTTTGAGAAGAGAAAGCCTGTACTGCAGAACTTTCAATAATCAGTGTGGAACTCCTCTGGAGTTTATTGGTGTTTCACTGAGCTGGATGTAGTGAACTGAGCAGAAACATGCGAGCAGCCTTGAAAATTGTCTGTGAATCTCCTCCTGCAGATTAAGGTCACACATAAAATTTAAGGACACCTGCATTAGCGAGCAAATAATAAGCCAGAGTCAATTTAAGAAACTTTTCATTATGAGTGTCAAACCAGCCACAGGGTAGAGTAATGGCTGAGAGCACAGGAACTGACATTTCACACACACCCATCTTTAACATGCACTCACAGGATGGGGAAAAAAGTTCTGATGAAAGCAGGAACTTCTCAATCCCTAGGGGAAGGTGGAAGAAACCCCTTGCCATTGCTCAGGCCCTCCTAGGGAGAAGTGTGTTAAACCTATGTTTGTCAAAAAACAGGTGGATGACACAGAGCTTTGTGCTTTTTTTCTTTATAAACAAGTGGGTTGACACTCCTTGGTCACCTCCAAACCTTAAAATATCCTTCTGCCTCACAGTTTAAATACAGCTTCTCAGCTGTTCCCACGACAGAACACTTACACTTGGTCATCTTGTGTTTGCCTTGATCTAGTTTTGATCTCACCCAAAGGCTGTGACTCATGAGGAAACCAGGCCAAAAGCTCTCAGGATGGGCTAGCTCAGAAGAGCCCAGGCACAGAGCTCCAGCCATGGCACAAAGCCAGGAAAAGGGATGGGCATTCAGCACGTGTTCAAGGCACAGTTAAACCCTCAATGAGCTCTAGCAAAGGTATTTACACTTCTCAACCTTCCCGAAACAAAACAACGGAGTGAAAGCCTCTGGCACTCACAATGGATTTAATACGGACAAGTTTTGCCAGTGAGTTTCACACTCCCTCTCTTGGTGTTAACCACAAGGAATGTGTTTCCAGCAAAAGAAACCTAGAAACTTTTCTTGATTACATAAGCAAAGCTGTTACCCAAGTTTAAATACCATTACCCAGAATAAACAGTAGCCCAGAATCAAGTCTCTGCTTACCTGATGAAGGCTCTGTGAATACTGAATTCGTGTGCTGATCAAGTTTCATACCTGTAGCAGCTTTATAACTGCTGCATTATTCCAGTCTTACAGGAGGATATTCCTGCCTTACTGGCTGTCTCACAACATATGTGACAAATTATTCTGTCAGTGACACGTGACAGAAAGCCCAGTTCCTCATCAGACAGCGGTCAAAAGGTGTGACAACACAGAAACAAATCTGTATGAATCCTGCTATAGAGAATGCATTGCATGGGCAGATCCCTAAATGGTGTAAGCAAAACCAAATCCCCTCTGCTTAATTAACTGTAAAGCAGGAACACATTGGGGATCAAGGAAGGTGTGAAAATATAGGGCCTCTTGTAGCTGAACAGATCCTGCTGTGCTCCCTTCTGCAGGGCTGACAGTCTTGAAGCAGGGTGATAAAGACAGTCCAGGAACCCCTTTCCTAATCTTGCTGCTGCTCATGTTACTTTATCGAGACAGAATTTGTCTTCACTGCCCATTTAGGAAGAGATCCTGGAAGTGTTACGCAGTTTGTGCATTAAAAGTGCTTTCCCTCCCGAAACCACCCCCGGTGGAGATCCTCAAAATACCAACAGACCCTTGGGTGTGACATGTTCTGGGATGAAACATCATTCCTTCATATCAGCGTCATCCATAACCTCGCATTTCACACCACACCAGTGCGGTTTTTGTCTCTGCCGTTTTACTTGGTGTTCCTTTATTTCCTAACCCACCACTGAATGACCTCTGGGTCATCTTTTGGGGTTTTTTAACTATTCAGTCAATATAAAGGAAATGCATTCAAGCAATGCAAACTCCTCTCGTTTTGTTGTCCAGGTGAAAAAGAGAACTGAAACCTGAGAATCTGAGGTCATATTAGAAAACCAAAAAGATCCTATACCTACATGGTTTTCCTAGAGGTTAACTCTGCCTTTGCAAGCACAAGTTCTGTGTTCAAAGGTGGTTTTAGAAGGTGTAAAAAAATGGTACTTCTACATTTTTTTAGCTTTTTTTTACGCTACACTATACTACAGAGTGTAGTGTACGTGAGTGTTATCAATAACAACATAAGGAAAAGTTGAGAATTTTGAAGGTAAATGTAACAAATTAGTGTTTGAGAACATGAGAGGTAGTGATTAAATGCTGAAGAAGTGAACTTCTTGAATGCAAAATGGGACATCTGTTCCTTTGCTTTCCAGTCTGCTTGAGGTTTTTTTCTGTCAGTTGTAGCATTTTCTCCGTTCCATCTATAGCATCCTAGTTTTCCTCCCTTCACTGCAACTCTTTCAGCTTAGCAACCTCCTGCCTTCCTGTCCCAGAGCATATTTTCCCATTGCTTGCCTAACAAACGACAGTGTGGCATTGTTTCTGCTTGTTCCAAAACATCACTTTTCTCTTTTTCTTTTCTCTTTCAATAGCGATTCCACATGTGCTCAGGGACCACTGTGAACTCCTTAAATTTACTCAGCAAAAGCAGCATCAGCACATCAGCCTGTGCCATGTATGAAAGGTGTGGTGGAGCAGGGGCAGGCAGAGATCTGTCCAGCCCAGCTGGTCTCCCCAGTCCAGGGAACACCTCACACACCTTGGATACCAAACTGGGGGTGGCATCACAGTGATCACTGGGGTTGCTGGAGGGTCTGTACAGACGCTGTGTGAGGCTACGACATACGGGAGGGCACCAAGCAAAAAGATCTAAGGGAAACTGACCCCTGAATAAGATGAAATCACAGAATCACCGATGTGGGAAAAGCCCTCCCAGCCCATGGAGTCCAAGATGTGCCCGATGCCCACCTGCAGGGCTTGGGCTGAGCCCAGGGCAGGACCTGGCACTCGGCCTTGCTGAACCTCAGCCCATGGATCCAGCGTGTCCTGATCCCTCTGCAGAGCTTCCTGCCCTCAGCACATCCACATTCCCACCTGGCTTAGTGCTCTCCGAGAAGTTACTGAGGCTGCCCTCAACCTCTTCCTCCAGTTCATCCAGATCATCAGTGGAGATATTAAACGGCAATAAGTAATAGAATCCCTCAAGCACCCTGGAAAAGAATGGTTGAAGGGAACATCCAATTCCACAGCACATCTGAGCCACACAAACCTCCCACCGTTGCTGTCGCTCCCGAAGGTTAAAGAAACGACACAGTACAGGCACCAAAAATGATCCGAAGGAAGGAAGGAAGTTTAATGGAAAATTGAACAGCTTTTATATGTTAATATGCAGAAGCATGTTGAATGGCATAAAGTAATTGGTCCCTTGGCCATCCACCCCTCGAGGGGATTGGCCAAGTTCTGAACCATCCGGTTCTAGATGTTTTTCTAGTTAAAACCATAACAATCCTTGAAAAAGAACTGCAGGTGTAGAAGCTTACAAATCTGTAACTTTGTTTTAAATTCTTTTCATGGGAAAGACAAAGCTTTCACAAAATGCTGCAAAGGCTAAAGAAATTCCCTGCTGAGGCCTTTTTCGTATCCATAACCCACCACTTTTGTTTTCCTTGCCCACTCTTCCTCCCAGCAGAGTTTACCTACCTGGCTCAAAATCCGAGACTTGACATTCCAACAGTTATAAAATCCATTTCAGAATTCCCATCAATAACCAGAAAAGAATGCAACAGAAGGTGCTGTAAAAAAACAAATAAAGAGAAACAGACTGGGGGCTTTTGAAATCAAAATCCATAGTTATGACAAGTCTGTAAACAAATTAAAGGAGGAGAGAGAGGTATGTAGCAAAGAGACAATAGTTGTGAATTTTTTAAGGCTCCCCATGTTCAAACTGGCCCCAGCTTATCCATCCCAATATCAGGGCTGGATAACAATGGATTGCAGACATCAGAGACAGGTTTTAAAGGGGGACTATGAACTAGAGAGGGAATGACATGGAACAAGGAAGTTGTAGGACAGTAATTCACACTCCCAAAGCAGCTACTTATAAAAAAAGACTTAGAAATGATGGTGTGAAATCAGAATGTGTAGAAATGATGGTGTGGGGCGGGATCAGATGATTAAGACAAACAGTATGGGCACAGCAAAACTCACAGCAGTGATCCCAGGATGGGACATTACAGAATTCCTCATGCCAATGGCTCAGAAAGATGAAAATAAAACAAAAAAAAAAAACCAACCAAAACCTTGTATTTTCATATGGAAAGGAACTTAGAGGAGAGATTTAAACCGGGTGAGGTGTTGAAGCCAATGACAAGTGGTGCTGATAAGTCTTATTGGGATATAACTGATGATCTATTATCTACAATTTACATTTCGGAAGTAATTTCTTTCTAAGAGAACAAAATGTTCCAGAAGCAGAATAAATATTGTGTGCCATTCATTAGTGACACAAACTCAAACAGATGTCTTATCTCTAATTAACACATATCCTCTAAAATTATTCATATGTGCCCCTTCCCGGGATTGTTTTCGAAGAGCAGGTGAATGATGTCTCAGATTAAACAGTTTCACATAGCATCCTCTTAGTTTCTGTACTCTCAGGCACACTCACCAGCTCCTCTTAGTTATGCTGCTCTTTATATTGGCAAATCAATCAAAATCAATTAAATGCTCATAAAATCTTAACCTTGACACAAACACATTGAAGAATCTTACCAAAAAAACCCAATTTGCATAACTTTCGTCCTAGAAATAAGTTAATAATAGCACAGAACAGAGAACTCTCCAATAAAGAAAGAAAAAATTGCTGTCACAGCTACTTAAGGATTTTCACTGCTACAATATTTAAACCAATGCTTTGTTATAAAGGTAATGCCCAAGTTGGACAGTATGGCAGTAGGTACCTAAAAGGTAATTTAATGGCAATATTTTAGGACAGGTCTCGTTATTGCACTATGAAATGGAAGTCAGTGTTCTCCACCTAGATCATAAATCAAGATAGCCAATTGAAAGATGCAAACTGAATATCTGATGTAATTTAAATTTGGTGACCTTAAAACACTAAACATTGTTAACTGAAAAGATGCTGCAGGGATAAGAGACTTTGTTATGAGCCTCAGATCAACACTTTTATTTTAGCTATCTTTGCAGGCATTCCTAATGCTGCTTTCCCTGTGAGACATGACAGCATTTTGTTACATGGGCAGAAGCAAAAACTCATTCAAATTGTCCATTTCCCCAGTTAAAGTGATTTCTCTGTTGCTGACTGACTGCTGTGTGAAACCAATCTTTTATTACATTTACCCAAGATGAAAGTCAGCCTTCTCCCCCTCTGGTTGGGGTTTTCCCAGAAGCTGGAAAAAGGGGAACATTGTCCCCGTCTCTAAAAAGGGTGGAAAAGGGGAGCCTGGGAACCACTGCCCTGTCAGCCTCCCCTCTGTGCTGGGAAGATCCTGGGACAGCCCCTCCTGGAAGCTCTGCTGAGGCTCACAGAGCACAGGGAGTGATTTGGGACAGCCAGCACAGCCTCACCAAGGGAAAATGCTTCTGACCAACCCCGTGGCCTTCTCTGGTGGGGAGACTCCATCAGTGGACAAGGGAAGGGCCACGGATGTCATTTATCTGGAATTCTGGAAAGCCTCTGGCAGGGGTCCCCACAACATCCTTCTCTCTGGCCTGGAGACAGCTGGATTCGATGGATGGAAGGTTGGATGGATGAGGAAGTGGCTGGACAGTCACAGGCAGAGGGCTGTGGTCAATGGCTCAGAGACCTGATGGACATCAGCGGCCAGTGGGGTCCCTCAGGGGTCTGTACTGGGACCAGTGGTGTTTAACAACTTCATTAACAGATGAAGGGACTGAGGGCACCCTCAGCAGGTTTCCAGGGGACACTGAGCTGAAGGTACAGTGACACCCCTGAGGGATGAGGCCACCCGGAGGGACCTGGACAAGCTAAAGCAGTGGGAATCTCAGGAGGTTTAACAACACCAAGTGCTAGGGCTGCACCTGGGTTGGGGCAACCCCCAGGACCAATCCAGGCTGGGGATGAGCAGAGGGAGCAGCCCTGGGGAGAACCCTTGGGGGTTGTTGTGGTTTAACCCCAGCTGGCAATAAAGCTCCATGGAGCAACTTGCTGAACTCCCACTCCCCCCTGAGGAATGGGGAGGAAAACCAAAAGTAAAGCTTGCAAGCTGAAATAAGAACAGTTTAAAAAATGAAACAAATTTAAACTAATACTATTATAATAACAGTAATAATAATTTTTTTTAAAAATATGCACAATACAATTGCTCATCATCCACTGAAAAATGCCAGACCCAATCCCTGAACCTTGATCCAGGTAACTCTCTAGTTTATATACCAGGCAGGACGTTCTATGGTGGGGAATATCCCTTTGGCCAGTCCAGGCCTCCTGTCCCAGCTGTGGTCCGTTCCAGCTTTTTTATGAGTACCTCCTCACAGGTACTGAGCAGGAGACACAAAAAGTTGTTGACTTAGGATAAACATGACTTTGCAACAACCAAAACATGAGCATGGTATCAATATTAATCTGCACTGAATCCAAAACACAGCCCTGAACCAGATCCTAAGAAGAAATAAACTCTGTCCCAGCCCAAAGCAGGACAATATCCACCCCTTAGTCCATACCATTATTCCATTTATGTCATGCCAAGTCTCACACTCCCCAACACTCCACCCCCTCCCTATTTACTTTGATAGATAAACAAACAGACATCATTCCCTGAGTCCATGGAGCACCTCTGTCAAATATCTGTGGAATTCCTTTGGCCCCTGACCTTGGCCTCCATCCCTGAGAACAGGCTTTTAGGTAGGAAAGATGGTGTAAGGTTGTTGCACGTTGCACATGGAAGTCAGTGCTGGTTCTGGTACAGCTGCACTTGTTCGGGTTCATTAAATTCATTCTGCACTGGAGCAACAATCAGAGGGAAGTCTGGTTCAGATTCCCAGAATGGCTGTGGATAACGTGGATGCCATCAGGTGCTCAGAGGGGTGATGTAGACACAGCCACCAGGGCAGTGTTACACAGTTATTAACCTCACAGTTTAATTCCTTGGCTATTCTCACCCAAAACCAAATGCCCTGGAGGCACACACTGAACTTCCACATCCTCCCAAGCCACCAAGGCACTGGTGGGTGAGAGCTGGCCATGCTTTGGCCCCCAGACCCCGCTGTGCCCTGGGCTGAGCCCCCAGCATGGGCAGCAGGGGAGGGGGGATTCTGCCCCTCTGCCCCTGTGCTCAGCTGAGACCCCACCTGCAGAGCTGCCCCAGCCCTGGGGCCCAGCGCAGGGAGCTCCTGGAGCTGCTGGAGAGAGCCCAGAGGAGGCACCAGGATGATCAGAGGGATGGAGCAGCTCTGCTGGGAGGAAAGGCTGGGAGAGCTGGGGGGGTTCAGCCTGGAGAGGAGAAGCTCTGGGGTGACCTCGTTGTGGCCTTCCAGGACCTGAAGGAGCTGACAAGAAAGATGGAGAGAGACTCTTTACAAGGGCTGGAGGGACAGGACAATGGGGAATGGCTTCAGACTGACAGAGGGCAGAAATAAATGGGATATTGGGAAAGAATTCTTCTCTCTGAGGGAGGGTGGGCAGGCCCTGGCACAGGGTGCCCAGAGAAGCTGTGGCTGCCCCTGGATCCCTGGCAGTGTCCAAGGCCAGGTTGGCTGGGGCTTGGAGCAAGCTGGAATAGTGGAAGGTGTCCCTGTCCAGGGCAGGGTGTTGGAATGGAATGGGCTTTAAGATCCCATCCAACCCAAACTCTCCCGGGATTTTGCTGATTCTCAAGGCACAAACAGTGGACACCAGGACCCCTGCTGCACTGACCTAGCATGCACAGAAAGCCTTGGGCTGTCATATTTGCTCAGTGTAAAACGCTTAAATCCAGGGATTTGTGACCTAACCTGTTTGTGTTTTAAGAGTTCAGGTATAGGAGGAGGGGCAGGATCTTTGCTGCCGTAGAAAAGCATCACCTGCCAAGGAGTTTCCTGCTTTGCTTCATTCAGTTGGAACGGGTTAATCCAGTGCTTGTTTATTAAAAGTGCCCTTCTTGGGTTTCTTCACGCTGCTCTAGTAGTCAACTTTATTCCTTCCTATATATAAATAACCTTTCCTATTTATCCTAAAAAACAGCTCATTCTGCTCCCCAGCTTGGCAAGCTGTCCCTTGCAAACACTAACACAAAGCCCAGCCTCAGAGAGGTTTAAAATAAGGATCCAAGAGAGCTGCAGATGAGGCATGATGCACCTCCCAAGGCTCTGCAGAACTCTCCAGAGAAAATTAACACCTCACTTGCTAAGAAAGCTTGGTGGCAAACCCTGCCACTTGTTCCCCTGCCGCATCCACTGCCTCACCACAGACCAAAATCCCAGGGAATTCCATCCCACTTGGTGGGAATGAATTGAGAAGCCCCAACAAATGGAAAAGCGTCACGTGGCTGAATAAGATTCCACCTGGTGGAAGGCTTTAATTAAACTTGCACTGACAAAGTCAGACACGGTAAAACAGTTTGAGTTTTTAAAATGAAATACAAAATCAACCACAGCGGTGACTGTTACAGACTTAAGGAAACAATGCCTTGGATGAGCTGGAACATGAGGAATTATTCTAATGAGGCTCAACATGTCACTGTGGGGTTTTTCCCATCCTGGGACTTCATGTGCCCAAGGCTACCTGGACACAATAAACACCACAGGAGCACAGCACCTGCCTAAGCTTTGCGGACATCACAAAGCCCGGGCTCAAATGAAGACATAGCCCAGAAAAAGCTTCTCAGGCCACGAAAAAGCAGTTTCAGGTGGACCAAACGTATTTGGGAATATTTTATATTTGCTGAAAAAAGCAAAATATTTTAGTTTTCCAATTTCAAGCATGTCCCAAAAAAATAGTTTGTTAGAAATTTTGAAATGGAAGTTTATTTCATTTTTGAAGGCTAAGCATATCAAAAGCAACCCCACCATAATAATTCTTCCTCTAGGTGAAGGGGAAGAGAAGAAAAACAAAGGCTGCCTAGTTGTTAGGGATATAAACTTCAGAGTTTATTTTTCTGATACAGTGAGCAATTTGAAAAAAAAGCCAACAAAAACCCCAACTCAATTATCTCAATTTACAGTTTGATTTTTGATCACAGGCTCCGAGAGTAGAATTCAAATATTAAATACCAAAATAAAAGTTACTAACTACCAGTAAATAGGGCCTTGTCATATAGGACAAGCACAAAGTTATTAAAATGTGAAAACAGCTACAGGAACAGGCCAAGAGTTTATTCCCCTTCCCCACTTACAATCCCTCTCATAAGGAGGGGTTGTTTTCATCCCGTGTTTCAGTTTTTGCTGCAGTGGAAGGTATCTGAATGTTAATCCCCACCTCATGCTTGAACCACAGAGCTCTGTAGGGTTGTTCTGACCTTTTCAATATTCTGCATTCACCCTTTCAGCTCCCCCATTAAAACTCAGCAGCCGTAGGTGAGGCAAGGGAATGGACGGTGGGGACTGGAAATGCACTCCAGGAAAATCTACTGAAGAAGGAATGTCCAATCCATTCCTGTGGCAAAGATGAAAGAAGACTGGAAATGTCACTAAACTAATTCATTCTCCTGAGAAAGTCAATAAGGAAAAAAATGTGTCTTGTTAGACTCCTCTGCTTGTAACTCTCATAGACCTGGCTTGGATGCTCCAATGAAACCACCAGAATTTACAGCCTTTGGAAAAATCTATTTGTAAACCAGCCAGGCTTATGATGAATTTCAAGAATTTTAAGTTACTGCTAAAGAAAAACAAAGCATGACGAAGAATCCTCAACAAATGCACTTCCCCCTCCATCATACCCCTCCTCAGCAACAAAATATTTCTCAGGGCAAAGAGTTTGGGGAATAGTGACCTAATGAAGGCACTTTCTCCTTTCCCTGGCAGGCCCCTTCTCCCTGGGGTACCGTTTTCTCACTGTTTTATGAATAACTGTGAATTTTAGGTTCTCTTCTTTGCCTTGGCAGAGTTTCAGATGCGAGGGGTCCCCATTCCAACCATTCTCATCATCAGCAGAGCCAACACAGAGTCCCACCCGTGCTGAAATGGGAATTCACCTCTCCAGAAAGTGTAAGAATTTTGCATTTCCAAATCACTTCTTTATGCTGCTTTCTCTGTTTCCTGGGATTAAAAAGGGATGGTGCTGTAGGGGTGATCAATTCCCGTAAGGATGTAGGACGTAGTCCTGGCTTGAGATCCCATTTTCTTTTTAAAAACCTGGCAAAATCCCTTTTAAAATCATGATGGAAATATTTTTTCCTGAATGAAAGTGAGCCCAAGCAGTAATGCACCAACAAAGTACAGATTTCCTGAGAGCAGTTCCCAAATTAATGAAGAAAATGCCCATTTTTACTTATCTAAACATTACGATTTTTCATTTGCTATACCTATTATAACTGCTCACAGTAAAAAGTCAGGAATCAGTGTCATTATTAAGTCTAAGCCTGAAAACAAGGAGACGTGAGCTTATTTCATTCTTTTTGCATGCTCTTCAGTAATAAATTAGTATTTTCCTCCCAAGTAGTAATTTCTGTGCAGATACAAAGCAGCCAGATCCCAGGCCGAGACTTTTCAGAGCCACACAAGCTGAAGTTAAGTGGTTATTAGTGCTTTAGAGCGATGTGACCCAGAGCTGTCACTGACTGAAGAAGTTCCTCTCAGAGGTGACACAGCCTGTCTCCCCAGAGCAGGGCTTTGGGCCAGCAAGTGACAGCACCCAGGGAGCAAAAACTCCTGCCCAGATGTGTGGGAGGACAGGTGAAGTCTGTATTAGCAGGGCTGAATGAGGCAGCCAAATATGTGCCAGAATCAGAGGGCCAGATAATGAATCTTTACACTTTGCATTTGCTGAAGCCACACTTTTGAATCTGACTCACTAGTTCCTGCCTGTGCTAACCCCTGTGCAATCAGCCATGGTTTCCTCATAACCACTCAGCAACAGGCAGTGATTACCCCTTGTTCATCCCATCTCCACAAAACACATCCGTGCTCACTGCCCACACCCCCCTGCCTGCTCTCCCCACTCCTCTGCGCTCCAGGGTGAGGAACTGAGGGACATCAAGGACCTAGGGGGAGCATTCTCCACTCTGCTAATCCACAGTGCCCTCCATCCTTCTCCTCTCTTGGGGGCAAGCCGAGAATCTGACATCAAGAGACATTTCTGCTTGTCTCCTTCCTCTCAAGCCTGCTCAGAAAATGAACTGACCCCTCACTAACACCTTCTGAACACACTCACTCTGCTTCTTCCCTTATGTGTCCAGGCCTGGCATGGGGAAAATCAGTGATTCAAATCATTCATCTACCTTCTGAAATCCCTGTCCTTGCTGCTGTGCTTCAGACTGGTCTAACTCAGCATAAGGGCCAAATGAGTCAGCTCATCCCAGTGAACGCCACCCACCACATTGCCCTGAAAGGAGCTACATTCTGTTATACAGCTTCATGAGTGAATGTTTTTAATACTTCAAACCTAGCCTTTGGTGTATAGCTGGGTAGCATGTCCAGCTCAAGCATCTCCATCTTAAATTGATCGGCTCTCACAAAAATACAGCTCCTTTCATTTGAGAACTGTTCTCAGCTCTTAATTTACACATTTCTAGTGAATTCTCACCCTCTTATTCAAAATCTTGTCCAGAGGCATTTTTCTTTTGTGTTAACAATGTTCCTGCCTATTTACATCTTGTTTGCAGCCAGTTTTCTGTTACAGAAGGTGTTAAAAGTCTCCATTAAAGCCCTTATTGTTTTTCCAACCTTCCTGTACCGTCCATCTCATTTTTCTTTCATAGCTCAACAAACAAGACTCTCAGTTTCAAAAATCTCAGGTGCTTCACTCTCTGTCCATCGAGTCATTTGCAATAGCAAGAGCTGAGTGTCCTAATGAAAGGCCATCCTAACTAGAGCAAATCAGACTGGAAAGGGGAAAGAAGCAACCACACAGCCCTCACTGGAGGATCCTCTTCCCTCTTCCTGTTTTCTGAGAGTTCCGGTTGCTTTTCCGTCTCCTTGTTCTTTGCATGACTCTTCCAGCCCTTTCACTTCCAAATACCCAGCTGAGCCCTTGCCTATGGATGAAGTTCTTCACAGCTGGGCCCGTGGCTTTTCCCTGCGGAGGCAGTAATTTTAATTATCTGCTTTTTCTCACTGATTTCCAGAGCCTGTGACCATCATTGGGTCATTAATACACACACAGGGGTAAGTGTCCAAAAATACACTCCACTGAGCGGCACACATTTTCCCTGGGAGTATTTTGGTTCTTTAGGAATATGTTTCTCTGTTATTATCACATCTCCTGCATGAGTCTGATGCAGCTCCGATTATCCTGGTTTTCAGTCAGTTGATACTGGAATCAATATAAATGTGATACTGTGGCAGAAAGAGCCAAGTGACACGTGGAAATGGAGTGAATATCAGCTTGGTCTCCTTCCTGAATCCAGGGTTTATAAAGCCTGTAAGGGATGTAGCACCACAGACTCACAGAGGGCAAACTGCTCTGCTGCCTCCTCACGTCTTGTGTCAGCCCACACGAACTTTGTGGCTCCAGCCCACAAAATTAAAGAAATGCAATTTAAAAACTGTTAATACAGAACCAATCTGATTAGAAACATCACCCTGCTGGAAGAGATGCACTTCCCATGTACCAAAATCCCTGCTATATAAACAAAGCCCTCTTCCAACCTCAGGTGAGGGAGAAGTAAGAAGACACAAGAGCTGCCCTCAGAGGCATCATTCCCTCAACTTTCACCCAAGACCAAAAATTCAAGTGATAGTGACTACATTTTTTCCACATTGGCTGTTTTTTCTTTTCTAACACTTTTGGAAAAGAAATCCCGTGGCAGACAGAGAGATCCTGGCTGAGGAAGAGGTCTGGTTACTGTGAGCATCGAAGAGAAATTATTTTAAAAAGATGAAAAACAGACAGTCTAAATAATTCTCTTTTTTCCCCTCTCAAATATAGAACAATTTATTCGTGTGACCTTGTGTGCATTTAATCATCTGAACAGTTGTCTTTTTCCCTTGGAAAAAACAAGAAATATAATGTTCAAATTCCAAACCAAGACCTCCTGCACCTCACTTCCATATGCAGAGAAGACAACCCAGGCCTTCATGCTTTCCTGGCTGATGTTCATCACACCTATCCTTTGGCCCACTTGGAGCTACAGCAGAAAATGCCAATGAAGAACTTTCCAGAACTCAGGTTCAGGAAGCTTTTGGGCTCTAACACAAACTGTCATCATCCTGTATGAACATAATGGTCAAGGCATAAAGCCCAGCCAAACCGGGCTCCAAAGACACGTTTTTTTCTGTGTCATTTTCACTCCTTCAGGAAGCGTAATTGACTTTTCTAGACCAGTTTATTCTTTGTTATCAATTTTATACTATGCCAGGTATGACAGTTTGTTCAAAAAGAAAAATTGAAATGTCAACATATTTTCCGTTTTTGAGAGTGTAAAATGTAAATATTTAATGAGCAGATTTAGAAACTCCTACATCTGTTCTGGATTTATTTGCTAATGTTGCCAATACATTTTCCTTACACTTTATATTCATGTATTGAGCATCCTCCCCCACTCTTTTCTTTCCAAATTTCTTCAACCTGCCAACGCCAGGACTGAGACACATCAACTGTAGTGTCTCAGGCAATGGCCAAGAGCTTCATTTTTATCTTCCCAGAATAAAATATGCCTGGGGATGTCTTGGAGTACCACAACTGCAATGTGCACAGATGCAATAAAGCAGAAATGACCAAATGCAACAAAGGAAAAAGAGAAGGGAATCTTCTCATTTTAATTTTAGCATTAGCACAGAAAAGTCCCGCCTTTTTCATGGTCAGATCACCAGCTCAGCACCAAATCTCCCAGGTTCACCGTAGTTATATAAAGAAAAGAAAGCACATGTCTTCAAAATTTAGGTTGTGGATATTTTGGGACTCCTGGAAACAGGGTGCATGTTTGATATTCTAATCAGTTGGTTAATGGAAGATATCTATTCAAAATTTACTTGCTTAACTACACAAAATATTTAAACAAAGTATTTAGTTGCTTGCAACACCTGCTAAAGACATGACACAATCTCCTTTTGAACTCTAAAACACAAAAAAGAGAGCTATTGAAGCCAGCTCTCCATCAATTACTAGCTCAAAATTACTTCAGAAAGAATTTCTTCTCATCTCCAGCAGTATCTTTTATATAATCTTCTTTGTACAAGTTTAAATATATTTTAAGCGGTGCACCAGCAACTCCTACTTCCAACAACTCAACTCACCAGGCAGAAAAATACCTTTGAGAGCTGAAAACCTTCAGCGTTTGCTGAGGTGGATGTGCATACACGTGAAGAACACTTTTGTAGGAGATATAAATATAGATAACTATTTAATGAGTGATAGGAAACACACCCACACAGATCCTAGAGGACAAAGCACTGGAAACTGGAGACTGTGCACTGGAAAACAAGGCTGGCACCAAGGACATCTTTCCCCTGCCTATTAGCACCAAGGAGAGACTCTCGGCACTCAGAAATAATCCTAAAAGCCATTTCCCAAGTCTCTACACCCAGATTCAGTTTCAATTCAATCCTTAGAGTGGAATCCTGGCACTGAAAGGTCAATGGAACTACTTCCCTTGGCTTCAGGAGTAGCAAAGCTTCCCCCTACATCATTAATCCACAGCATCACTTACTATCATCCTGATTCAGAACAAACTGTCAGGAAATGGGAACAAAACCTTTCACATTATTTCCATGTTCTTCGCTTCAGCAACACAGGAATGATCCGCGTGGTAGGAGCACAGCATGTATAAAATGGGGGAGAAAAAAAAAGACAAAAGAAAAAGGGGAAAGAAGCTTCACATTTGATATTTTACACTGTTATGGAAGCGCTGAGAAAACAAAATGGTTAGGGGTATTCAGCAAGCAGTTATTTGGGAAGTTTTTGCATGGAGACAGGAAATGAAAAACAGGCCCTCTCCAATTTTTAGACACACAGGGTTCATTTTTTTCTGAAGTGAGGCCTGAATATAAAGAATGTTCATAGAGCAGTGTAAAGGCCTCCAGTGCAACACAAAGCAGAGTCCCACCCAAACAGACAAGGACATGCAGGCAACTTCTTTCAGAGTGAGTCACTGGGACTCATCAGGAAACGAATCATCCCCATCCCTATCAAGCAGGTGGTTTGGATGACCATCAGGCCTTCTCCTCAGGAGGAATCACCCCAAGACTCCACAGAGTTGGGATATTGTCTCTGTGCTATCATCAGGGACTTGGGGCTGAAAAACCAAATAAACAGTGGCAAAGTTTGGGGATGGCACACACAGGGGTGGAACACAAATAGCAGCAGCTGGGAGAGAGTGGCCTGGGTGGCTTGGTGACCTGAGAACGAGGAAACAGCAGCAGAATGACACAGGCAAATATTAAGTCAAACAAAGTTCAGAAACGGATGCCTGACATCCAGAACAGAGGATTCCCTGTGGAGAAGCTTTGATAACACCCTAAGAAGAGTGTTGCAAGAGCACAGGATTTGTGTATTTATGTTTAGATTGGTAGTCCAAAAAAAAAAAAACCTTGCTCAGCTGGACTCACAATACTAATTTAAACACAAATAATCTAACTTTGGATTCTTCAGTTTTGTGTGTTTGTTTTATCTCTTTTTTAATATTAAGTTAATCTCAAGATGCAAATGACCTTTTAAAAAAATCCCCACCCTTAAGCCTCATCCTGTCACCTCTTTTTCATCTGTACTGTTCACTAAATTTATCCCATATTTGTGGAGTTTTAGTGCCCTAAACTCTCTCCATTCAATTAATAATGTCCTCAGATAGAGAATACTGTCTGCTATTCATTCCCTTTGTTCATCAGTGGGAAGGGGAGCATATGGGGACCAAAATGCAGGCCAAGGATGTGGAAAAGAGCCTTCAGAATTGGCTCTTCAGCCTGGAGGAGCAGCTGATGCAACCTCGTAAAACATCTCTGAAGAGCAGACAACAGCACTAATGTAACAGAACTGCTGAGAACGGCTCTTCTCCCTCCCCAGCACACATCTGCTGAAGAACACACAGCAATCACTCCCCTTGTGCTTGAATTCACCACACAGGAGCTGAGGGTGGCTTGAGATCTCCCTCTGCTTGTTCCTTTGGTTTGGTCTTTGCTGTGCTCCCCGATTTCTCCATGTCCCATTTCCGAAATGAACAGAACCATTATTTTCTTCTCATTCCCCATTGCTTTCCTACAGAACCCGCTCTGTTACTGTGTTTTTGCACTTCCTGTTCCCCACAGAACAGTTCCTTGTCCTCCAACGCAGTTCTTCCCTTAGGATGCTCCATGCTGCTTCTCCTTTCTCGCAGAGTTCATTTCCTCCTCTCTTCCCTTCTGAAATAATTTCATTTATCTTCTTCCCCACTCATCCCCTCTATCTTCCTAAGGGCTCCAGCTCTTCATAAGGAGGATCGACCAAAGTGCCAAGAGTGAACCAGGATGTTCCTTTCTGTCTCTCTTCTGGCTCACCTGCCAGGCTCCACCCTCACCTGTGCTCTCTAGAGAGTGAAAGAGCAAAACTGCCAAGGAATCTTTTGAATTCTGGATGCCTTCATAGTCAAGAGAGTGTTTTGATACAGCTGAGATTCAAATTTCAGGGATGCTGACAGCCCTTTCATTCCTCTAAGCAAGCACTTCATTTCTGGATCATATACAAACAGAAAAGAGGAAAAAAATTATGATTCATTTTCATGAGTGAAACACAATTACTGGCACGTGAGATACAACCGAAGTAATAAGTTTCTTTCTCATACATTTATGAACTGGCACTTGTTCATGGCGAGAGAAATACATTCTGTAGGCAAAAAGATGAGGCTTTCAAAGCATCAGTCACAACTTTGCCAGCAAAAGAGGAGCAAAGGACACAATCTCTGTGCAGAAAAGGAAGGCGCTTCCTTCCTCACAGCCACTTCACCCGAATCAGCAGACACAACGTGTTTGCACAAGAGCCTCCTTCAGCTCCCCTCAGATCTTTCCTTGAGGATTGTTGTCCCTGGGCTGGAGGTTGCCAAGGATGACGTAAAAGCAAGGTGGCATTTTGAGCAGCAAATCTGCCCTAGAGGACCTGCTAGAGGAGAGGTGACTGAAGCAAATCTTAGTAGAAGCCCAAATAATTCAATAAAGTTACATTCGTAGAATCCCAGAGTTAGAAGGAACCTTTTAAGGATCACCTAATCCCAATGCCCTGCCATGGGCAGAGACACCTTCCATTATCCCAGGCTGCTCCAAGCCCCAGCCAACCTGGCCCTGGACACTGCCAGGGATCCAGGGGCAGCCACAGCTTCTCTGGGCACCCTGTGCCAGGGCCTGCCCACCCTCCCAGGGAGGAATTTCTTCACAATACCCAATCCAAACTTTGTCAGTGGGAAGCCATTCCCTGTGTCCTGTCCCTCCAGCCCTTGTTAAGAGTCTCTCTCCATCTTTCCTGTAGCTCCTTCAGGTCCTGGAAAGCCACAATTTGGTCACCCCAAAGCTTCTCCTCTCCAGGCTGAACACCCCCAGCTCTCCCAGCCTTTCCTCCCAGCAGAGCTGCTCCATCCCTCTGATCATCCTGGTGCCTCCTCTGGGCTCTCTCCAGCAGCTCCAGGTGCTCCGTGTGCTGGGCCCCAGGGCTGGGGCAGCTCTGCAGGTGGGGTCTCAGCCGAGCACAGGGGCAGAGGGGCAGAATCCCCTCCCTGAAATTCCTGCCCACACTTAATTACAGAAAAATAAGAGAAAAAAGCTAAATTTTGAAATCCAGGGTGTGTATAGCAACTTGGAAGCAGCATGTGGGATAGGAAAACCCTTTCTTTTTCTTACCCACTCCAGCTCTGCTGCAGATAAAAACTTCAGGGGCATCATTTTGTCACACCAATGGCAAACAAAACACGGCTGTCACAAGCCAGAAGCACCACAATTTGTATCAAAATCAACAATTTAAACCTATTTCTGCTTGGTGATTCTGGTGGCCACTCTGTTTTAGCATCCAGAGACTTGAACTGAACTGGAATGTGGCTGCACTGGGTGTGTACAAACACCCAGAGAACATCAAACCCACAGCATGCAGGAGCTGAACCAGTCCCTTGGCTGGAAACAAGGAATTCTGGGGTGGTTTCAGTGGTTGCTTTTCACCACAGTGTTTCTGCACAGAGGTGGGAAAAACAAAATCTGGTTTGTGAGGTGTTGGAAGGTCCATACCAAGAGACTCTCTGCTCACACTGGGCTATTTTCAGTGCTGACTCCTTGGGGCATGTTTGGAAATCCCAAGTTCAGCTGTGGTTTTAACTCCCCTCCTACACAGAGAGACACAGACAAGCAAACAAAACAAAACAAAACAAAACAAAACCCCTCAGTTCAAAAGCAGCAGATCTGGAAAGGACACAAAATGATGAAATTGGAAAAATCAACTAAAGGCAGCCTCAGCATCTCACGGGAAATGGTAGTTCAGCTTAATAGGCTTTATTAATGATTTTTTTAGGAATTTAATATTATGCTTTAAATTTTTAATTACAAGAAATATGAAGTCAGATCTGCAGGTAATAAGAATTCGCAGCCAGAAAGTACCCATTTTTCATTTCTTTTAGTAGTTTGTCTCAAAGCTCCTCAAACTGTTGTGATTTGCCCACTGCTGACACACAGCTCCGGGACAAACACTCAGGTTTGTCATCTGAAAATCCTGTCGATAGCACAAGATGTGCAACGAGAGCCAGTCAATACAAAATCTGCAAGAAGAGTTTGGGGCATTTTCTGCACATCATAAATGTGTTTGAAATGCTGCCTTGAGGGTTTGGCTTATTGAACATCACTTTTTAAGTGTTCTGTTCTGGTTTTAGCTTATCAAATTAGGTGCGTTTGCTGTTAAAAAATGCCATCAGTAGCACTTTAGTGTTGGAGGATCTGTGGCATCACAGAACTGTGGGGTTGGGAGAGACTGCTACACCATCTAACTCATTTTCCTACCCAGGATAAGCCATCCTGCGTCTTTTCTGACTAACGTTCTGAAGGAACAGCAGCAACTCTGGAGAATCTACCCCTAGACAAAAATTAAACATAATGCAGTACTTAATTTTCCTTGCCATTAAAACACTGCACTTGTCCCAGGACCTCCATTTCTAGACTGAAAGGTTTGCTGCTTTGTGGGCTTTTTTCAATCTGAAATAGAGAACTAGCTACCATGAAGTTTCTTTCATATGGCCATTGTCAAGTCAAACTTGTGACTTGTTATTTTCAGGTTAACTACAAAGCATAATTCCTTCTTTTTTACTGCATGGCACAGTTCAGTCTTGCAGTTTTTGTCCTGTTCAGCCAGGAGGTGCAGCCTCAGGTACAAGAACTGGGTGTGCCAATTCTTGAACCAAAGAGATCCAGCCTCTGAGGGACACAGATTTAATTTCACCTGGATCAAACTGCAGGAACTGCAGCCGGCTGCATAAAGTGCTCTGAAAGGCACCCAGCTTTTTCCATCTGCATATTAATTAGCCATGCCATCATGCTTTATTCAAAAGGATTAATACAGCCAGAGTACAGCCCTGGGAACAGATCTCCTAAAGGGATGTCACACGTGGTTCAGTCACACGTGTTGGAACAGTCTAAACACACAGTGGCAGTGCCAGTACTTTTATCATCTATGCTTGTAATCACCTGAATACTTACCCCCAATTCTGAGACAGTGTGTTTTTCCACAAAGCTTTTAATTGGCATTAATCGCCTCTCCTGCCATTTCAAAGGGGAATTTCAACATTAAAGTCCTGGTACTTCCTCCCCTAGGTATCTGTCCCAGGCAGTGTCCCAGCAGTGAGCTGAAGCCCTGCCATGGCAGTGAAGCTCTGCACACCAAACCAGAGCTCCCTGTGTGGGAACAGGAATATCCATGACGTTTAACGGTAGGGGCAGAGCCATCATAATGACACCTTATCTAACCACAGGTTGTAGAGTCACTCATGCAGGTTTCCCAATCAATGAATAAAATCTTTAAAAAAATACCTATTTGACAAAAGATGCTGTTAAATTCCCTGCCACACCAACACCTCTGCAGGCAAATCCAGAGCAATGTGCTGTTGTTGTTCCCCCATGCAGTGAGTTGCCATGGCCAGAGCAGAGGTTTCTGACAGACTTTGCTGCTATAACATCTCTGCAGCTCAGCATCTTGCCATTAATTCTCACAAGGCCATTTCCTTTCTGACACAGCTGCAGCAGATACTCAGGACTGCTGCAAGGCACTGGTTTGGCTTTCATCTGTCTGCCATTGGCCTGGAGTAGACCTGATGACATCGGGGTTGTTGGGTCAAGACAATCTGAAGGTGTTTTAAAAACGGTTCAACTTCTCCAACATTGATAGAATTGATTTTTAGCGGGAAGAAGAGAAGAGCAATTGTTTCCAACTACTCTAGCTTGACACAAAGCCAGGGGTGGATTTGCTGAGGTCAGGGCAGCGGAGAAAGGGTGAAGGAATAGGGGAGGAAGGACAGGGCCAGGAGCAGCAGCTCCTCTGTGGTCAGGGCTGGTGCAGAAGCAGCCACAGCACTCAGGATTGCAGCACACATCCCCAACACACTGGCCAGTGAGCTGCCCCCTCACGCTGGAGAACAAAGGCTCCTGAGGCTGCCACAGGGGGATGTGGATCAGGCATCAAACCAGAGGCTCACAGAATTGTTCAGGTTAGTAAGGACCTTTAGGATCATCCAGTCCAACCATCAGCTCAGCACCACCATCCTGTTCGCCATCAAACCATGTCCCCATATCCAGACTTTTTCTGAACACTTCCAGGTGTGATCCACCACTGCCTTGGGCAGTCTGTTCCAGTGATTTACAACCCCTTCCATGAAGGAATTTTCCTACCATCCAATCTAAATTTCCCCTAGAACAACCTGAAGCTGTTTCCTCTTGTCCTGTTGCTTGTTAAATACACCAAAATAAACTCTGAGGAAAAAAAAGAAGAGTAATAAAAAGTAAACATTTGGGTTGAATGCGCGAGTAATCCATTGTGGCATCTATTGAAACTGGAAGAACATAAGAGAAAAAAGATCATATGTGGGCTAGTAGCAGAGTATTGCATAAAGGCTGACATTTCAGAAAAGGAAACATCCTGAAAGTGAAGAAAAGTCTGTCTTTCCAGGAGAAAACACTTAGTCTGTGTTATTTCTGATACAATTGTCTGCTTTGGCTTCTAGGAAATGCATTTTCCTATGTTTATGAACTTTAGAGTTTTGCAGTACTTAAGTATATGGAGAAACATCTTGAACTCCTGATCTCTAAAAGCATAATTATTCTCTTGACTGAACAACCTTTATGATTGTTGCTGAGCTTCTAAAATCTTCCAGTCTCTCACCCATGGATTCTTGAAGGAAAAGGCAGCTGGTTTACAGTGGCTCATGTCCAAACACCTCTTCCTTCAGTCACATCCCCTCTCATTTCCCACATCCCTCCTATTCTTCCCACCCACCACCATTTTCCTCTTGTCCTCAGGAAAACACATTGTTACACACTCTCCCTTCTCTCCCTGGACCTGAAGGAAAATTGGTTTTTTTTTTGGGGGGGTTTTTTTTAATACCCTTGTCAAAGACACAGCAACACGATTCCAGTGGCTGCTTGACATTAGTTAATCCCATCACCTAATTAGACTCAACTGTAATATGAAAGAGCAGAGTTTATTCATTAATCTTCTCATTCCCTAGACAAGCAAAAAATCTGAAATCAATACCAATGGTGAACAGCTTTGTGTAGAATACTAAAAATATCAAGGTATGCCAATATTTTTTGATCAACCTGTACTAATTAGAGCCAAAATAGTTGGCTGTGCCCCATATTCATGTGTGACCCAGCAGCCGATTTTAAATACAGTAAAAGATTTCTACATCTACATCATTAAAATGCAGATGCTAAATACTTCTTTATAGCAGACAGTGGGATCTTTGTCGGAGTCCTTGTTATAGCCTCTGTTTTTAACATTTATCTCATGGTTTATGCAAATAGCCAGGTGCACACAAGTCATTCCAAACGCTTGTCTTGAGTGTAGGTGTGTTTGGGTTGGGTTCGATTCAGCAGATCAAATTTAAGAAAAACATCTCCAGTGACATTCTTCACAGGAGCAGAGAGCAGGAACAGGCAAACATCAAGGACAGAAAGAAAGATCCTGGAATTATATTTTTAACCACAAAGACAGAAAGTTGTAAACCAGATATGCTGGGGAGACTGTGGGATCTCTATCTTCCTCTCAGGAATAAAATCAGCTGAGCAGATCTGGCATGGAGATGACTTAGAAAATCTCTTCGTGGGTACTGCTCTTCTACAACTGCACGAGGGTCTACATCAGTAGGGGTGTGAAGGAACTGTGCTGACAGGACAAGAAGCCTGCCAAGGATCTAAGCTTCTAGAACCCATAGCAACGTCCAAGTTTTTCTTTTCTTCAACTTCTTTTTCATTCCCCAGAGTTTTCCACCTTTACAGGACAACATCTCACAGCTCAGTCTAGAAATTATACAAGACCAAAGGCATTTCACATGAGGGTCTGTGTGTTTGTAACACAATCTCTGTCATTCTGCTTTCCAGAGATACAGCCAGTTTTCAGAGGGGTACTTAGAAGAAAGGCAGTGTTTGCTAATATAATTTCATGGCAAAGATGCCTTCTCATGTTTATACATTAAATCATGAAAACGACAGCTACATATGGCATCCAAGAGAACTGAATAAATTAAATTTCTTGTTTTGACATATTTTTGGTGTGAAAAGAAGGAACCAGTATCTTCACAAGGAACAATCTAAAGTCGAGAGCTACCCACCACTAATAACTCAATCCTGCTACTCTCGCGTTCCCAGTGCCTCCTTTGAAGCTTCCATTCACCTTTGAAACTCCTATATCAAAGCAAAGTTTGTGCCTTAAAAGATCTTAAATTATTCTGAAACTTAGTTAATAGAATCAACCTCTCCTTCCATCAGCCCAGCACAGAGACTGACAATACAGTGGCACAGCAGGAGTTTAAGGGTTGCTGGAACAAAATTACTGTTCTAATGATGATTACTTTGCTGTTACGTCTGTTACAAAAGGAGCATTTGGAGAGGCTGTTGATCCTTGAAATTTGTTCTTTCGCTGTTATCAGAGTTACCAGGAAGATTTCTGTGTGTGGGTAATTTTTCACTATTACGCATATACAAAACTCATGTCTGAAATTACACATACAAGAAAAAAAGGTTAGGAACCTCAGTATGCCACAATGTCTGAGAGGGCACAGAGGGACGTGGGTATTCAGAATCAAGTGCTTCTCAAAACTCTCACCTTTAAAACAAAAACAATCTCAAAGTATTGCTCTAAGCCTTCAAGTATTGGAGCTAAATTAAAAGCAAAAAGGTGGAGTGCTGTGCCTCATCACAAAGTGATAACAAACAGCTTGTTTACACCTCCAACCTGTGGGACAGGGCTTCCACCTGCTCTGGCTGCTCAGTGCACTCTGCCACTCTCCAGATCTCTCCTTCCCCCTGAGGTCGTGCTCTGCTCCCCATCATTTTGTGCTGAAGCACTGATGCTCCAAGCTGCCCATCAGCACATTCCAGGCCTTGCTGCACCCTTCCAGTGGTGGCAGTGGCTGGACATTCCCAAATGCTCTTTGCTGTGGCCACCTCGTTGCTGGAATCAATTCCCCTCATACTGAGACTTTTTGTTTTTAATGCTGGAGGTGGATGGGTTTTGTGCCCCAAGTCCAAGGAGAAGTCGCATGTGGGAATTTCCATTGCCACACATCCCCAGGGCCATGGTCACCCCAGTGCCTGGAGCTGACACAGTGTTGGAGTCCAAGGCACGCCTCTGGCTGCCGTGGGAGGTCAGGACGTGCCTCAGGGTGCTCTGGGTGGTCGGGAGCCCCCCAGCAAGGGGGTCCCAAACCCTGGTGAAAAGCTCAGAATAACACTATCTTTGACCTTAGCCCATGGGAAAAGTTACCAACATTA
>VZRV01008112.1:1628-46022 GCA_013398115.1 Falcunculus frontatus | reverse complement strand
AGAGCAAGTTAGAGATAAGAAGAAATAAACATCTTGAAACAACATCTGCAGGCGTCTCTCATCTATTCGGACTCGAGGTAAAACTTCTCAGAGGTGAAGATAAGAACCAACACTTGTGTGGAGTGCTGAACTCCCACAACACAGCGGTGAACTCCCCCCTCAAACATTTCGGCCCAGCATGAGCAGCTGAAAATTCCCTCTGAGTCTGCTGTGCAGCTCCCTGCCCTAGGTGTGGATGTGACAGGTCAAGATGAAAAGAGGAAAGGCCCTGCTCTCTGAGAAACATCTGGGCCTGCAAAAAATAAGGGAAAGGAGGCACCAGAAAAGGACAAAACCTGTTCCAGCTAAAGGGCCAGGGATTCCTGTGTGGATCACCACTCGGAGTTAACCTGGGGCTGAGCAAGCAGCTGTCTTTTTGTCTGGATATCTGTGCAGTTGGAAGAGAAGGGTGTGGGGGAGAAATTTCTCCTTCATCCAGAAAAGGTGTCTTAAGCCATCATCAAAATACCGTTCATTAACTTACTGTGGAGGCAACTCCTATAAGCAGGGGTGGGGATGCCCCAAGCCCTAGCCAGAACAGGAGATTTTTCATGGACAAAAGGGCTGGACCATCCCTGGGTTTGACATAGCTGGTGGTGCTAGTGCTGGGCTACCAGGATGGCCAGGATCTGATCTCCAGGGCAAGGGGAAACAGTGGTCATGCTGAGACCAGCACAGTCTTACTGGGAGCTGGGCAAGACCACGCTCTTCTACCTAAACATTCAGGATGAGATTTCAGGCTGTTTTTCCAAGTTGTCTGGGCTCCTGGTTTCAAGCATTTCTGAGAAAGGCCACGGGACTGTACTTAGCTGATGCAAAACAAGGCAGCTGCTCCTCCAGAACCCCTGGAGCTGTTGCTTCTGCCCTGAAGTGCTCTTTTATTCCTGCCACAGCATCCAGATGGCACTTGGGACATTGCAGGAGCATGGCACTCACCTTCCAGCACCTGGTGCAGGCTGCTGATGTCCCCCAGGGCAGAGTGTGAAGAAAGAGGAAGTCACTGGTTTTACCTCTTGGCAGAAAGCAGACTGTGCTTCTGCCCTCAGTGTGGAAAGGTGTGGGATAATCCCAACCACACACCAACAGGGGCTGCAGGAGAGGCAGAAACTGCAGCCAACCCTGCTGTGGGCAGCTGGGTGGGAGCAGGGGAGAAGGTGTGAGGGGTTACAGCCTCTGGCAGCCCGGAGCTCACCTGGGCTGAAACACAAGACAGGATCTGTCTGACTTGGGTTTTGGAGGGGTTCCAGTCTCACCTGGAGGAAGAGGAGGAAGGGCACCCCCTCACCAGTGAGCTGCTGATTAATTAGAGGAGACAAATGCCAGCCCTGCTGCTATAATGAGGAGAGGCATCTTGGAGCACTTCCTCACACACTTGACACTTCCCATGGTACTTCACCTGACAGGCCACAGCCTCACTTCGCTTCTGCAGAGCAAACATCAATACAGATTAACACCTCCCAAAGCTGTCAGGCACCAATACCAGATACGGTGTCCTCCTTCTTGACCTCTGTGAGAAACAAGCTTCTAAAACATCTTATCTTGTTGAATTTTAAGAGGAGATAGAAAGTAAAGCTATAAATACACCTGCTAAGCACAAACACGAAAAGGGAAAGTGTGAAAAACCTTAATGCTGATATAAGTTAAGGCAAAAATGAAGATCAGGATGATGGGAAGGAAATATTTAAAAACAGAGAAGGGTGGAAAGGGCAATTGTTGAATCCTGAAGCATAAAACAGGATAAGGATTTTTCAAACAATCTTAATATAAAAATTAAGGAAATTTTCCAGATTGCAGTGGAAGCTCTTGCCTGTAGAACAATGTGTCCACAGTGAGATACTTTTAGAAAGTGGGTTTCTGCAACTAAAAGACTAAAAGACAATTAATACTCTATTGTGGAAGATAGAAGGTACACTTCAAAAACAACCTCTTCTTCTCGTTTTCTCCATCAGCTGACTTCCTGGAGTGCTCCATTTGTGGGCTCTTTAAGTGGGCTCCTAGAGAATCCTGTTGAAGACTGAAGAGCCCTCAGTAGCACCTTTTCATCTTCCTACCCTGCTGCCTGCTTTAGGCATCTGCAGCAGAGTCACATGCTTGAACTAAAATGTCACCTCCCCGCTCCTCCTCCTCAGCACTCAGGTGGTTCCTCCTGCAGCACAGCACTCGGACTGCTGGGATTTACAACCTAAAGTGTGAGAGGTTTTTTTTTCTTTTTAATTCTACAAAACAAACAAATCAGCCAAGACGGGAATTAGGATCATAAATGATCTCGTCACTCCTTTCAGCCACTTTTGGAGCTTACTCATCTCTCCCCATCATTGTCTCCCCACTGTTGTTCTCACAAAGAACAGGGAAAGGAAATATTGAGATGGGGAGATAAGGCAGGGACAGGAGCCAACCTGGTGAGTGGGAGGAAAGCACCAGGTTAATTCCACGTTGGTGAAGTGACAGGGCTGGAAGCAAGTTCAGGAAAGAGCTCCCTGGACTCATCCCTACCACACTGCTTCAAGACTCAGCCCTGCAGAAGAGAGCAGCTATTCAGCTACAGGAGGTTCTCTATTTTCACTGTCTATTTAAATGATATTTATGACTCTGGCCTAAAAGGAACCATTCCATTACCTAATCCACGACTGCAGAAATAGCCACAGGTGCTGAGGGCAGGGCTGGGCTCTGTGAAGCTCAGCCAAGGAGAAGGGAGTGAATTTCTTTCAGGCATTGACTGTTCCACTTAGAGCACTGATTGGCTGTTCATCTTAAAAGCAATTCATCTTTCTCATGCTTATTGATTAACAAAATGTAGAGTCCCTGACAGCTACATTGTTGCTGACCTTGGGAATTGTTTTGAGGTTGCCAAAAAGGCAAGATAAGCCCCACTCCCCACAGCTGTCCTTCAGGGAGCCTCATGTGACTGCCATGCTTCAAGTTTTTGATTTTCCATGATGACATGGAAGAAGAATTTGTGTGGCTGGCACAGCACAGCCAGAGCAGCTACAACCCCTTGTTTTTTTACCAGATGAGTATTCTTGTGAACTAACTTGAAATAAATGGAGTTGCCTGCTGTGTCAGAGATGTTTATCTCTAAGGAATGCTGCCTTTATTGGAAAAGCTGAGTGGAAAGAGCTCTCTCATGAATCTGAGAGTGGCGATTAGACTTGTTGCTTTTAGATTAAACCTCTCCTAATTAACCTCCCAATTAACCTCACATCACTCCTTTGAACAAGACCATAAATACAAATGTTACTACATTCCCTTTTATCAGAGAAGAGTGTTTGCCAGATGGAATAATGATAGATGGCCATAATCTACAGAGAATTATATTAGCAAGAGTTCCAAGCTCTGCTCTTAGTCCCCAGGAGGAGCAGAGAGGGCACAGCTGATCTGACAAAGCACAAAACACAAAGCACAAACTTTTCTCCTCATATTTTGCAAAGTGAACTCTGAGATGCAGAATCACTTGAAAATACTGGCCACATTTGCAAAGTTTAGAGAAAACCTGAGCTGAAAACTATGCTGCGGAGAAATTAAGGAAACCAAACAAAGCCTAACCAACCCAGTATCCGTCAGACAGGAATCAATGAATCTGCAACAACAAGGCAATGCTCCAAAGGAAATCGTCCTCCCCCTCATGTGAGGAGGAGCAGTTCTGCTCCAGAGGATATTTTTTAAGTGATTCCCAACATGCTGAAACATCCTTTTCTCCTTATCCTTACCCAGAACAGCCCCTATCTTTTTGCCTTCTCAAAGACTGTTTTTCCGTGTGTGAAAAGTTCTCTCTGTTAGAGACAATGTTCTGCTGAATGTGCAGGAGGTGAGAACTGGTATTGTTTAAAAACTGGAAAAAACTCTGTGTGAACTTTCAGTCTATGAACTTTAACGTTTCCAGTACTGGTTTTCCTTTCCTCACAGTTTGGGCTGGGTATCAGTGCTGTCACTTTACCATGACGAAGCCTTTGCCTGGAATCCAGGAGACAAAGAGGACTTTCTACGCTTCTTGCTTTCAGATAGTTCTTTATTAGGTCTTATAAGAGAAACAGAATCGCTGACGTGTGTTGCGTGCTCTGGCCGCTGGCCGCTCAGTGGCCTGGCAGGCGACAGCAACTGTGCTCCGGCAGCGTGGCCAACAGAGTTCAGTTTGGCAGCTGGAAGCCTTCAGCGTCATCTGTCTGAAGGAGGCTCACAGAGGAGCAGGCTGCAGCGAGGTGGTTGCTGAGCGACAAGGTAAGGGCGAGGAATGAAAGAGGGACCCTTCTGTTGCCTTCAATCCCAGCTTTATTGTCGCAAGCCGAAAGGGGAGACAACGAGGAAAGGGCCAAGAAGGTTGGTTGCTCGCCCTTTTAAGCAGGGGCGGAGCAAGGAGGGAACAAAGGAATAAGCCAACCAGGAGTTGACAAGGGGTGACAGGGGACAAATCACAAAGACANGAGTCCTGGGCGGGAAAGTCCACCCACTTGATGTCACTCAGCCCCAAGGTGGGCTGGGCCACCGCAACAGACGTGACCCTGAACATTACAGTGGGAGAGAATGTGAGGGAAAAGCCGAATTATCAAGATTACACCGTCTTTTAAAGGTAAATTATCCAATGAACACCTAAAACCAAAGATATTTTTACTTTTCTACCAATGCTCACTAAATAACTTTGTCACATGAAGAGGAACCGTGGAATTTTATATCAAATCATCTTAATCCACCTCTGCCGCAGAATATGGAGTGGTAGGAGAAGAGAAGAAGGTCTGGATAACAACAACAATCCTCCATATTGGTATTTTTGCTATTTATCTATTTACTATTTTAACAAACCCAACAACTCTAAATTTCTCACCCTGTGACAGTCTTACATAATATTCTATCAGCTAGTTCACACTGGCGTACATTCCAATTCTTCCCAGAGGGTAGGCAATTTTTTCCATGGACGAAGGTCAAATACAGTGCTGTCCAGGGGGGTAGAACCCTTCAAAACAGGCAGAGAAATATTCCCTGCACTCTGGACTCCAACATCTGCCTTTGTATTTAAAGGATTTCACTGCTACCGCCCCTTGCTGAGCAAGTTTCCTGTATTGCTGGTTTCCACTGGGCAGCCCTCCTATGCGCATGGCACTCAGCCAGTGACCAACCTGCAGCTCAGCCCCACGTCACCCCTGAGGGACAAACAGGACAGGGACCAGGGTGCCACCCCACCAAAGCAAACCTCAGCAGCCTCCAGTGATGCTGACCTCCTCCATCCTCTGAGAATTCACATTCCTCTGCTGGGCTTGAGGGACACACAGGGAGATTTTCTGGGCCATGTTCTTGTTAAGGCAACGCTCCCTTTCTCATTTTATTGGCCAAACCATGAGCATATCCCCCAGTTCTGGTGCTCTCACCCAAGGCTCTGTTTCTGTTGTCAGTACCTGTTCTCCAGGCTGCAGCAGGACATAAGTCATGCTCCCTCAGCTCTCCTCTCAGAGAGATCCCTACACTCTCAGGTATAAATCTCCTCCTTCTTTCTCCTCCCATCACCCTCCCAGCTTCATTTCCAGCCCTCCCTTAGGTTCCAATGAGTTGGGAAGTGCCCATTTCGTTTAAATCCTGCTGACCAATGTGTCTCTTGGGTCACAGCAGCCTTTTCCCAACAGGTTTAGGTTTGCATCAGCTTTCTGAACATGTATTTGTACAGACATGTACATGACTCCTCTTCCAGGACTAGGACTAGAACTAGAAACTCATACCAAGAGAAATGTCTCACTAAAATCCATCTCTGCTCACTTACTTCAGCAAAAGGAACCAGCAGTGCACATAACTCCGGAGAAGAATTTAAACATCACTCAAGCTCCAGGGAAAGGTAACAATTTTTAATTCTCACACAGATTTTTTGGGCAGCACTCTGGCAACACTTCATTTTCCCACACAATAATTAAAAATGTCAGAGCATTTTTCCTTGCTTTTCCCTAGCCTACAATTCAAGCCAGGAAAGTTGTATCTGGAAAAAAGAGTGATGCTAGGATACATTACTGTGCTGCCACAGCAGCTTACCAAGAACATGCACCTGTACCTGCCTGTGCACAGAAATAACCACCCTCACACAGGCACTGGGAGTTCTGAACACACGGATAAAGCTGGGAATGGAAAAAAAGCTGAGAAAGAAAGAAGAGGAACAAAATATCCATTTTACCGAGGAGTATGATCTCCCTTTTTTTTCTGTTTTCAGAAGAAAGAAAGTTCTCTGCCCTGCAGCCAACCCCAGGTTCTCTGGTAGAGTTGTGTCTCTGGACTGAATTTGGAACAACAGGGCGACATTTAACAACAGAGCCATTAAAACTGGCAGAACAGCTGGAAAATCAGGCTTTTCAAAGAACACTTGTGGCTCACCAGACAAAACCAGCTACCATAGGGAGCTAAAATAGTGTAGAAAAGAAAGAATCCCTGCAGTTAGAGCTTCCTTAGTCCTGGGCTCAGCACTAGAGCCAAGGGCAAACACAGGATGGAAAGCTGCTCTCCAGCCTGTGTGAGCTGCTGGGCAGGACTTGCTGAAACAGGGATTCAGATGGAAATCCAGGCTGTGACTTCAAAGAGTGCCTGTAAATATTTACGTTTGCTTTTTCAAGTTCTGACACTTAAATAGCCAGAAGTAAAAGAAAGTTTGTATTTGTGTGCATTTTTGGAATGTTTTGCAAAGAGCTCCGAAGATGAAAACAAGCATCCTGTCAGTCTGACCCTCGCAGAGCATCAAGCAGAAGGGTTGAATGCTCTCAGAACAGAAGTAAATGCAGTGCTTTCAGCCAAAGTAAAAACAAAACCTTTTCACTGCATGTAATTATTTAGGCAACTCTCCATGCTGGAAGGGTTTTGTCATTCACTTGCATTCAGTTAACTTGGGGTATTTAAAAAATTTACAATCACAAATACAGAGGGAAAAATGAGTTTTCAGTGGGAGAGAGGTCCTGCAGGATGCCACTGTAACCAAATTCTGAATTCTGTGTTTTCTAGAGAACAGAGACTAAGCTCTGGCTTTCTCAGAATCACAGATGATCACAGAATCATAGAATCCCGGGATGGTTTGGGTTGGGAGCGACATCAAAACCCATCCAGTCCCATGCCTTGCTATGGGCAGGGACACCTTCCACTGTACCAGGCTGCTCCAGGCTCCTTCCAGCCTGTCCTGGGATACTTCCAGGGATCCAGGGGCAGCCACAATGGCATTCCTAAAGAAGTGTCTCCATTATTTAGCTCTGGAGTCTGCCCTTGTAAAACTCATGATGCCCTTCTGGCTGTAGACAAAAACATGCCCCCAGTCTGGGTGTGATTGTGAAAAAAGTCCCCTCCTGCCACTGCTTCAGCTGAGTCCTTATCTCAGTCTTGGAAAGCCTCTTACAAGGCCACTGTATGGGTTCAATTCTTTCACTTTTCCTTACCAGGGCTATTTTTGCATTTCTATATAGGTTCTCTAATCTGAGCCTGCCTTTTGACCTGAAGTTTCATCTCATCACTTCTCCGGGAGTGTTCTTGTTGTGCTGAACAGATAAATGATGGCCGCAGATAGCTGCTTACCCAGACTATGTCAGCAAAGCTCTGACTGCAAATGCAAAGCACTGCAGGCAAATTTGGATTGGATTAAGAACAACCAGACACAGTTTTCATACATTTATGCATTATTGTATGGCTGCTCATTATCTGGACTTATTTCTGCTTAATGCCTATGGAGAATGAGATCACTAAGCCAGTCCTGCTATAAACAAACCTCCTGTGCTCAAGAACAAACAGAAATTAGATAGGGGGTTTTGTCTTTTTTGTCAAGAATATCTGCAGTATATATTGTAAACATATGTAGCACAGCCAATGTGATACTCAGGAGAAAAAGTAAAGGAATTTGCCTACACTGCCAACAAATAAGGACAATTCTATCTTTGTTATCTGCAAAGACCAAAGGGAAAGAAAGAAGCTGGTCAGCATTTTCTAGGCTGTTAGTCCCACACTGCCATACTGTCCAGTCCTCAGACCATGCAATTATTTACACTTTAAACATTTCATGGCTTCAGCTGCTTCTGAAGGAAGATTTTCTGTAAGATTAAATTACCACCAAAAATATTTTTAAAGACAGACCACCACCACCTCCCCAATAAAACAAGTATTGCTCTCGTATCAAAAGTGAGATTACACTGGATATTTCCTATATAAGAGAGGTTGTCTGTTCTTATACTTTCAGTTTAACACCTTCTAACTCCTTTAAAGTTCTTTTCATCGACTCCCATGTTCTTCTTACTGTAAAACCAAATTTTCTTCAAGAAAGAAATATTCCTTTGTACCCTCAACTCAAGAAGTTAGCAGAGCTTCCAAAAGATTCATAAGAACAGACAGCCTGTTTTACTGGGGAGGTGGTGGTGGTCTGTCTTTTAAAATCCCCCAGTGCACAGGTACCTGCAAGCTTTCACATCCTGCCAGCTCTGGGTATTTCTCACTTTTGTTTCACATCAGGGCTTTCTGTCAGGAGATGCTGGGAGAGAGAAGAAGAGAAATTATGAAAAACCATCCACAGCCTGGTTGTGCAGAGAGAGAGCAGGGAAGGTGGCCAGACGGCTTGGAAGAGTGGGTGTGAACTTGGCTTTGTTACCTGGTGCCTTCCCTGCTCTAGAGACAGGCTGTGCTGAACCAGCACAGCCAGGAGAACTCCAGCCAGGAAGGGAAGGACTGAAATAACGGGGGAAGGAGGATCCACAGTCCCTGCAGACAATGGGATTGCCTATTCCCAAGGAAACGACTTGGAGGAGAAAAAGGGGCAGTTGGTTACTGTGTGTGTTATGAGCTGCCATGGAATTAGAGAATCCTGGAATATCCTGAGCTGGGAGGGACCCACAGGGATCATGGATCCAGCCCCTGTCCCTGCACAGACACCCCAATAATCCCACCCTGGGCATCCCTGGCAGTGCTGTCCAAATGCTTCTGGAGCTCTGGCAGCCTCGGGGCCGTGCCCATTCCCTGGGGAGCCTGGGCAGTGCCCAGCCCCCTCTAGGGGAAGAACCTTTCCCTGATATCCAACCTAAACCCCCCCTGGCCCAACTCCAGCCCTTCTCTCAGGTCCTAGAGATTTTCACACCTTCCCAGTTTGAAATATAATTCATTCTAAATTGGGTATAGGTAGAAACACATAGAGGAGGAAAACTGGCAAAAAATGCATGTTATAGACACAGATATTTATAAAATGGACCAAAATATTTGGATCTCCTGCACCCTATCACTTCACCTTTCTCCCCTCATCCCCTTCTCCTCCTCTGTCAAGCCTAATTATTCTCATGTACAGCAGACGCAAAAGTTCTTCTGTTTCATCTGTGAGTCTTCCAGCACAGGGGTTTTGCTTTCCACTCTTTTTCGATCTTCCTATCATGATTTGGGCTATGGAAAAAGAGAAATAAAACTGAAACTGAGCCAGAGGTTCTCAGCATGAGGGACCACCCAGGTCAGTCCACTCAATAGCACTGTCAGGTGTTCTTCACCACCAGAACAACAACTAAAGAATGAAATCAAGGAAGAAGAACATTTGAGGAACTGATGCCTCCTCCAGCCACCTAGAAACAGAGACTAGACAAGAGTAAGGGAATAAAGATTGGTATTTATTTGAAGGGCCTTCAAGGTACACCCTGGGGGAGCCAGAGGCTGCTTCCAAAAATTGGACCCCAAGATGAACGACAGGTCACGAGTTCTTCACACTTTTATAGGTTTGGATCATTTGCATATCAGGGTTAATTCTCCAATTAAAGCCCCAGTTTTAGCGATGTAACGCCCCTCAGCTTGCCCCCCCCCATTAGAATCTTTAGTTTACACATTTTGGGCCTAAAAACAGCCTGGTTGTCCTTGAAGGCAAATCCCAGAGAGGCTTTGTTATGTCTACCTGGTACATAGAGAGAGTAGGAATTACAGGCTACAAGGAACTTCAGCGTTACACTCCAAGCAGTACAGGATTTAAAAATATAAAAGTTAAAACCTAAGGCATCAGAATAACCTGGAAAGAACAGCCAGGGAATAAGTATTCCATGGAAATAAATCCCATAATACTGCAAACTGCCCCCTTCTCTTGCATTAACACTTCACTGTTATTGTTCTTGTGTATTTTGTGGATGCTGGGCTTTAATTTTCAGATGTGATGAGCACCTACCACACAAACATAATCCAAGAGCTTCTCTGGACACTCAGCCCATCTGATCACCAGGACATACACAGATCTATTAATATTTCATCCTGACATGTATTTTTAATCAAAAGAACTTAAAGTCCAGTTAAATCTCCAATTTATGTATTCCAGTCCTTAGATGTTTCATTAATAGTTTATGGGTTACAGACCTTACACAAAAATGTCAAGATTGTAATGATTTACATGGATTTCTAGGATGATGAGGACACACTGAAATAAGCTCTGTATCTTAAAACTCAGTACTAAAGCACCATTCACCATTTTAGAAGGACAGCTACAAACAAAAAAGTTTCCATAAACAGAAGTCACAGTGACATTTTAATAATTTCTTTCAGTTACACCATCACAATGGTCACTGTAGATTCAAATCCAGACTGGAAAGAAGAAGAAAACTGGAAAAGAAAGCAAAACATTAAGGATCTCTGTGACATCAAGATATTTTAGAGCACCAGTTCCCAGACAGAGGCCTGAGTTTGAGACCAACAGTGAAAACACACTTAACTCTTCCTAATGTATCTCGGTCTTTTTCAGCTGTTGATTTGGACTAAGTATTTGATAATTCATAACTCCAGCCTCCAGCACAATTACAGCAAACCAAATAAAAGAGACTAGGACTGCTGTATTTATTTTAACAGGAAAAAAAGAAGGTAAAAAAGGGCTACTCTTTGTAGAGACAAATCAATTTAAATTCTAAGAGGGAAGGAGGAAAGGATTCCACAGTGAAAAATTAAACGCTGATGACAGGATGATTAATAAAAATTAAGAGAAATTACTGGTTTCATGGTTGGTTTTGGGGTTTTTTTCAGTTTGGGGTTTCTTCCACTTTTTCAGTCAAGAAATTTTGCCTAATACTGAAACTGAACCTCTCCTGGTGCAACTTGAGACCACTGAGAGTATTGGACAGTGCACTGTAAATCATAATTTTTACTTACTAGCTGTGTATTACCCACTGTGGTGAAAGAATTAAGTCTTTTGGGGTAAAAAGTTCCAAACTATGAACTCTAGTAAGTTGTATTTCTTGGGGCTGATCAGAGCAGCTGTGCAGCAGCCCCACAGTCAGAGATCAATCCAACCCCAAGCCCAGAGTAATCAGTTCCAAATTGATTTGTCAAAGCGGGCAGCAAAGTGGAAACAGGCACTGGTGGGACTGGACCACAACAGAGCCACGGAGCTGCTCCCAGGGCTGAAAACCCTCTGGAGCCAGGCTGGGAGAGCTGGGGGTGCTCACCTGGAGAAGAGAAGGCTCCAGGGAGAGCTCAGAGCCCCTTCCAGGGCCTAAAGGGGCTCCAGGAGAGCTGGAGAGGGACTGGGGACAAGGGATGGAGGGACAGGACACAGGGAATGGCTTCCCAGTGCCAGAGGGCAGGGATGGATGGGATATTGGGAAGGAAGTGTTCCCTGGGAGGGTGGGCAGGCCCTGGCACAGGGTGCCCAGAGAAGCTGTGGCTGCCCCTGGATCCCTGGCAGTGTCCAAGGCCAGGTTGGACGCTGGGGCTTGGAGCAGCCTGGGGCAGTGGAAGGTGTCCCTGCTGTGCTTCCCCTCTCCTTCACAGGTGCACTGTGCTGGGAAAGACCCAGTATTTTTATGTACCGTGGTAGTATTGAGGAAAAAAAGCAAATGGTTGCTGTTATTATTTAAAAAAAAGCTTTTCTTCCCTCAGTGATATTTTCTTGTGGGATGGATGCTCCCTGTAATCCTGAGTCTTCACAGCATGTTTTCTTTAAAAGAATAGATTAAGTTAATAACCCCTTTAAAGTACATAAAAGGTTTATTTGTATGGCATATGAAAGACAAATATTTGAGTTTCTGCTCTAACTCCTCCAGTATTTCCAATCCCAGGGATGTGCTAAATGGGCCAGGGGCTATTTCTCTTACACTTTGATTCCTCAGTCCTAGAAATTCTTTCAAAGATTGGTTTTTTAATTATTATTATTATTATTTCCATAAAGAAACACATTATTTGAAAATCTGATTAACATTGAGTGAAGTTTCTAATAGTACACACTTCTCTCTTTAGCCCCTAATGACACTTCTCTATTCCATTTATACTACTCAGAGAGACAACTCATCACCTCTTCCCCTGGTAACAGTTTCTTTCTATTCCAAGAGTTAGTTTACCTTTTTCTATCAATTTTTTTTTCTTTCCTTTTGAGGTTGGCCTGTGTTTTATCTGTTGAGGACACAGCACGACCCAAACTTCATGTGCTTTTTCCAGATTCAGTGCACCACCCGGTCTTGGTGTATCTTCCTGTGAATCTCATCTCTTCCAAGCCTCTGGACAAACACAGTTCCAAGCTCACTTTCAGGAGTTTCTGAAAGTTGAAAGAGAACATTTGTCAGCAGCATCCTTCTCTTCCAGTACCAGATAGAATCACTTTATTCAGTCTCTCTGGAGGTTTGCTGGATGAAAAATCCACAGAGTTCATTAACAAATGATCATATTTAGTACCCAAGCTGTATTTTCTAAATTTACCTGGCTTGTTGAGCCATGTCTCAATTTTCAGGAAATATATACAGCCTACTTAAAAGCAACCACAGCAAATGTTCAGATGTACGTGACTTATAATTACAAGATTTGATGAACATTTTATACACTCTTGCTGAACACAGGTGTTTTCCTAAGGCTGTTTGCAAAATCCAGAAAGTGTGAAGTGAGGTTTGCTCCATGCAGGAACTGGGAAGAAATTTCTGTCTCAAAGATTAGTGTCTCATTTTCACACAGAATTTCTTTTTGCTGAATATGTGGTGCAGTCACTGCTTTTTAAGCAAAAGTGTGTGATTAAAATATCTAAACCCAGTCCTGCTAAAAATGAGCAATATGGTGAGCAAAGGTGTTACTTCAAAGATAGGAGTGGACTTTTGGAAATTGTTTGAATGAGCTACCAAACCTTCTCGCTCAAGTGCAAACAGCAGAGGTGTCACTGCTCTGGAGTGTGGCCCATGTTGTGTCCAGCCTCTCCAAATCTTCTTGGGACACTTTTCTGACACATGTCAGGGCGTGGGCACAGATCTGCACTGCTATGAAAGAGGACATGCTCAGCTGTCTGCTCTCCTTCCCAGAGATGAACTCCATCAAACTCAGGAATTCACAATCACCTTTGTCACTCCCCGGGAGCATTCCAGTGTCAGGTGAGATTTACCCATCTGCTGATATTTCCTTGATATTTCCTATTTCTTCCAGATGAGCCAGGGCACCAAAGGCCGTGTCCAGCCTCTGCCCTGCCAGGGACTGACCTGGGGGACAGATGGCCACACTGATCTCTCAGAGAGGCACCAGATCAGTGACACAATCCCACATTCACTGCAGCTTGCTCCCTCGGGAGCTGCTTTAGCCTTGCCAACAGTTTTCTGCTGTTGTTTGGGCAGCGCCTTCTTGTTCACAGCCCCTTCACTCTGTAACATTGAGCACAGACTTGCACAGCACCAAATACACCAAAACAGGCACCGAAGTACAGCAGCACCACTAAATGTGGTACTGAAGACTCCCAAACAATGCAAGGCTGACAGTCATCTGGCCAATTCTTCTCCAAGGCCTTGGGAAGGGTTCTTCTTGGCTAACTAATATCAGGAAGTCCAAAACCCAAAAGAATTTTAACAGAGGTCGAACTCCTTGACCTGACGATAAAAAGCACTGCTGGGAGGAAAGGAGCAGCAAGACAGGAGATACAACACTGCCTGGAGACACTCCTCTCTGCCCATCACCAACAAACAGGGTTTTACAATACATTAAACGTGGGTTTACAATACATTTGTGATTAAACTGGCATTTAAACACAAGGAGAAAAAGCCACAAAAAAGAGTCTCACAGCTTGGCATCCTCTCACGGAATTTTGAAGATAAGAAAATATTAAAAAACTTTTCTGTCTAGAGGCAGAAGATAAACAAAAGGTGTTACAATCTGAAAACGAAGGAAACACTTCAACAGTCAGCAATAAATAAGTAAAAAAGGAAGAAGAAAGAAAAAAAAAAAGAACAAAAGAACTCCCAAAAAGGTATTTAACATAACAGAGCTGGATTAGCAGGATCTTCCAAACATATGAGAGGGGGCAGGAAAGGGACCAGATGTTGTTAGCATCCTAGCATATATTTTATGAGCTAGAATGTTACGTGTAATGTTCTGCAAAGAATACCTGTAATCTACACTGCTTTTCCCCAAATAAATTTTTATTTAAGGTTCCCTTCTCTTCCAGTACGTGACATGGCTGTGAGACACGTGAACATGAATGCAGTCAAAGATGCTTTTAGTGCTCTTCACAGCAGCCTCAGGCTGTAATGGAAAGCCGGGGTTATGCATCTGATTTTTAGCTACGCTGGATACATGATTGCCTCCTTGAGTGGCAATCACAAATTATTATCAAAGGGCAACACAAATGGCATTCAGATTTCAGTGCCTGAGCTCATTATGACATTTAGAGCACTTACTGCTTGTTGTGAGTTTTGCTGATTGCTGCTTATCCACAGATGACAAATATTGCAGAGCACCTCAGACAACCAGAGCCATTCTCTCCAGTTCTGTATCCCAGTTGACTCCTTGTTTTGTGGGTAATTTGGCTGTGCTGAGCAGCCCTACAGGGAAGAGGCAGGAGAGAACTGGCAGCCAGCTTGGGTTAGGTGTCCAGCCCCACAGAGAAGCTGAGGTCAATTTTCATGAAAGCAGATGCTGAAATGTTGCAGACTTTCTGAGGGACTGAAAGCCCAAATGGTTCCTGTTAGTCACAACCCGGGTCCAGTCAGCCATTTCAAACCCTCTCACCACAAGAGAAGTACCAAGGAGAATTCAGCTGAGGTGTATTTCCCTGTAGGAGCAGAAATAGGAGAGGGGAGGGCTGGAGCTAAGGCCTTGGCTGGGGGGTTTGGAACTAGGTGATATTTAAGGTCCCTTCCAACCTCAACCACTCTATGATTCCACTTCAGAGAAGCAATTAAATCTTCCAAATATCACCTTTAAAAGGCAGAATTTTGAAGACATTATTTTTTTTCAGGCCAAAACCAAGCCTGTTCATATCTTTCCATCTGGAGATTAAAACCGTGACTATACAGGTCAGGGGGTTGGGTGTGGGCTGACACTGTTGAAAGCCACAGTCAAATCCCTGCCTGCTGATTCAGCACCTCTTCAAGGCAAGTCAAATGCTGCAAAGGGCATTCACCAGTTACAAAAACAACCAAGCAGTGTCCCAGGAAAGGATCTGTTCCACAGGACTGGTTTGATTTAAGTCTCAGGCAGAGCTGCTTTGTAAGCAGTGCTCTGTGTGTGCTTGAAAAAGGGGTGAGAGCATCTTGGCTGAGGCAACGCTTGCTCTGTCAGACACACATTTGGTGAGGCCCTGGAGCTGCTGTGAGCAGGAGGAGTTCCCAGGTGTGCAGAAGTCTGACATCACTTGCACACTCCTCATGGCAGTGTCAGAAGCTACTTCACGTATCATTTGCCGGACTTTTTTCTGTAACAGGCAAAATCTCTGTAAATACCCATTTCACTTCCCTGACCTGTTAGAAGCTCTTCCTAATGGGTTAATCAGTGGTAAGAGTACTCTCAATTGTGTATTTTTCACATGTGTCCTGCTCACTCTCGATTTAATTTGATTTCCCTGCACTGCCCAGGAGAAAACACTTCTCAGGGTTAGCCAGCACCTCTCGGTGATAAAATTTCTCAGTTAACAAAAATTACTCTCTTTAATGCTCCAATGCAAACCATCAGGAGCTTTCCAAAGCAGAAAGGAGCTTAAAATCATGTTAACACACAGTAATACAGGCATCAAACGTGGAAGAGAGTATGATTAGATGGGATATTAGGAAGAAGTTCTCCCCTGGGAGGGTGGGCAGGCCCTGGCACAGGGTGCCCAGAGAAGCTGTGGCTGTCCCTGGATCCCTGGCAGTGTCCAAGGCCGGGTTGGACACTGGGGCTTGGAGCAGCCTGGGACAGTGGAAGGTGTCCCTGCCCATGGCAGGGAGTGGGACTGGATGGTCTGTAAGGCCCCTTCCTACACCAAACATTCCATGATATTATAGCTTTGTCTTTATTCTAAATTAGTTCTTCTTTCTTCCTTACCTGTCTTAGCTTACCTTCTTCCCTTACTTTCTATTTCCTGCAACAGCTGGACTAAAACCAACCTCAAGGACTCATCAACCCATACTTGACTCTAAAAGAAGATCCTCTTTACACAACTGTCAGACAGCTGGAGTTTAGAGAGCTTCAGAGATGATTTCAAAGCCTCCCGAGAGGAGCTATGGCAGAACTTCCCTATCCTATACCTATCACTGATCATCCCTGTTTAAAAGTCACAACCACAAAAATGGAGGAAAACTTGATCCCTTCTTCCTGCTGTTTTCTGTATCACTTCATTAAGCTCACATTAACAACAAACCACTGTCCTTTTATTCGGTGACATTTTTAACCTACCAGTTTCAAAGCAGTTTGCAAAGCAGATGCAGGCCCTCACCCACATTTCTCAAATGTTAAAATGAACCAGGGAGAAGCTGAGGCAGTGCCAGGGGCTTCCCTGCTGTGGCTGTGTTGGAGTCCCCCCAGGTGTGTACCCACCGTGCCAGCAGTAACCAACACCCACCAGGAATCCAAGTTCAGATCATGCACCAAAATGATTTCATGTTCCCAGCAGACTTTTCCCTAGGTTAGTAGCTAAGGGGATGTAAAAGTGCTGTCCAAGAAAGGCACACAAATCAGCTTTGCCTCAAGCTCAGTACCTTGGACTGAAGATAAAGCCAGCTGTAGACACCAGCAAAGAGTCGAGAGTGTTGAATTTTCTTGCAAACATCACAGTCTGCTAAGCTGTGACCCCAGGAAAACTTCAGCAATTAAAGGCACCCTGGCTGGTTTGCGCTCTCCTTTCTCTCTTCTGAGATCTCCTTGCATTCGTTTGCCAGAGGAAACATAGGGGTCTGTGTTTAAAGTTCTTCCTGGAGGTATTGGTAGTCACAGAGAAAACCTGATTAAAAACTTCTCCTGCCATGTTGTTCCTCTATCACACGATGCAAGGATTTACATTAATAACAGCAGAGTGCAGAGAAGACCTGCTGAGCCTTTAATAAACTTCCTTTTTCCAATCACTTAAAACGTTCTTTAAAGTTGCAACTGAAGTAATACAAAGCCTGCATAACAGTACACTTGACATTTATGAGCTTGGGAATAAAACAGACTTTTGTCTTTACAATGTCTGCTTTTGATTAATCGTAAAAAGTTTACTATAAATACTTCCAGACAAACAGTAGAATGGTTCATAAACTGTATTCTGCTTGCTAATACCTTAAGTCATAATGGAGTAAATGCCTTAAACCATATACATTAAATTCAAAGTACTACAAAAAGCCAAATGCTCACAAGTTTCATTACTGTGTTCATTAGGGAATAATTGTGAGGCAGCCTGAATTTCCTCCAGCCTTGGCATTTATTAATGTAGTGCACAATTCTGTACAGGTTTTAAGATAAAAGCTCCAATGTTCAAACGTAAACAACATGTGTAATGCATCTTAAAACCCCTTATTTTTGATAATAGAACATGATTAAGCTGGAATAGCAAGAGACTGTAATCTAGATTTGAAAGCCTAAGAAGAAAACCCTCACTATTATTATTTTTCAGCATGACACAAGTGAAACCCAAGGAATGTAATTATGCCAGAATTCTGACACAGGAAAGAGCTGGCAGTGGGCTGTGTAGGGTGCAATTTCATCCCTCCAGGAAACTGTCTCACCTGCTACTCATGGGTCCTTTCCTGGGAGGGTGCCAAAGCTGAAGGGTAATGGAAATATAATGAACAGCTGCAAATTAAATTATGCTGTTGTAATGTGGCATTATTTGGCATAAATGATTTCGTTGCAATTAAGAAAACAGCTCCGCAGCCCACAGCAGGTGGTTGGTGGTGCAGCAGCACCAGGTAAGTTGGCCTGCTGACAGGAAAGGCAGCAAGAGGGAAGATTCTGCATGCAGAAGCAGGTCTGCTCTCCAGCACAATAAACATAAAGCTGCATTATTAAAGGAGTAACTGATATCGCAGAGAATCAAAATAGCCACTGTATAAACACTCCTGAAGTGTTTGTCTGACTGAGTGCAGAGGCCACATCCAGACCTGTGTAGTGTTCAAATCTCATTAGCACCTCACCAAAGAGGTGTGAAATGATGGATGTGCCAGGCTTTGTTTTCTGCCCAAGAGTTCACTGTTCTCCTAATTACCACGTGCAACTAAAATCAGCATTTTTAGAAGCTTATTTTGTTTGCAGTTCTGCCACTTGCAGACAGTCCTGCCACACTCAGCAGTTGAAATAAATCAGATTTTACAACAGTTCGGAGGAGAGCATTCAGAAATCATGCTCTCAACACTTTCCGCTCTCTGGTGGTTTTTGGGTTGCACCGTAACTCATTTCTACCCCAAGAAAACATTGTTTTCATTGATATGTCTTTGCCCTAATTGCTCGTGAATTTGTAACATTTTAAAAGCAGCCGCCATCCTCTACATGAGACAGATAAAGTACTGAACAAGAGAAAAATCAGGTAATTGCTCATTATGGTTGAATATAATATAAATAAAGAGGGCATCTTCTGAAAGTTCTCTTGGCCTATTCCATCCATGCATGAACACACAATGCTGATCCACTTCTCAGCTCTTTAAGATGCAACTGAAATTTCCATATTAACGAGGAACTCAATTTCTACAAAACTCCATTAAGCCAAGGCCAGGTTGAGGCTGCCTGGGATAGTGGAAGGTGTCCCTGCCCAGAGCAGGGGGACCGGAACGAGATGAGTTTAAGGTCCCTTTCCACCCAAACCACTCTGGGATTCAGTGTTTCTATGGAAAACGTGCTCTGTTCCCTCACCCCAAGGGCAGTGCAGACATATTAACAGCACAGCAGAAGGCAGCACAGAGGAGCTCATGGAGAGCAAATCCTCCAGGTGACATAAAAATCTATGCAGTCATAGGGGACAACTTGTTTCTATCCACCAAAAGCAATGCAACAGCTAAGGAAGAACACATCTATTAGAAGAGTCCATTCAGTGCAAATTCACCAAGAATAGGAAAAAATATTTTAAAATTCATATAAGTGGACTCAAAGCATTTATGGTGACTCAAGACAAACCTGAACACATACCCAAGCCTTGAGAGTTTTTTTGTGCTCTGTATTTCCCAGCTGGTCAGCAGTGGTGACCCCAGGGTCAGTCTCAGGCCAGACCTGTTTAACGAGAGGAAATGGCCTCAAGCTCTGCCACGGGAGGTTGAGGTTGGACATCAGAAAGAATTTCTTCCTGGAAAGGGTTTTAAATCATTGTCACAGGCTGCCCAAGGCAGTGGTGGTGTCACCATCCCTGGAAGTGTTCAGAAAAATATGTGGATGTGGCACCTGGGGACATGGGTCAGTGGTGAACGGGGTGATGGTGCTGGTTGGACTTTATGATCTTGGAGATCTTTTACAGCTTTAACAACTCTGTGATTCCATGTTTCACAAGCTCACTTTGCTTTAGTCTAATAATTCACTCCCTTTTCAGAGCAGAAGTCAGCCACCCCCAGGCTGAAGTTTTCCCAGAGCCGTGCATCAGAGATTTTCCCAGTATCCCTCTGCAGACCCTACAGTCATCTGCCATTTGAGACAGCTTAGGGGAGCTCTTGCCTTGTCCAGGTTGCAACTCCTTTGTCTTGGAAAGAAACCATTTGAGAGCAATAACGTAAACACCGGATAAATATCAGGGATTCGCATCAGTTGAAGTTCTGAGGACAGAGTGGATTATGTTTGTTGCTCAAAACCAAGGCAGGGCAGCTCTTCTCTGTCCTTGAAGAATGTCTATAAACTGACTAATTTAGAACTAAACCAACAATTGAGATCTTGCTGCTGTTCTAACCCACTGCTACCACTAGACACCACCTGCACATTTAGAAAATATTCAATAAAAACAAGAATGTCTAATAGGACAAGAGACTAGAAGAGAAGTTAAAGCAGCCAGAGGCTGGATTTTACTTGGAAAAACTCCTTAGAAAAAGCCAGAGAATTTATCAAACTAAAGAACAGAATTACGAGAAAGTTGCAAGGTTCATACTCTATGGATTACCAAGTCTTAGGTTAAATCACAGAATCCCAGAATCCCTGAGGTTGGAAAAGCCCTCCAGGATCACCGAGTCCAAGCTCAGTGCCCCCCTTGTCCCCAGCCCAGAGCACTGAGTGCCACCTTCAGCCCTTCCTTGGACACCTCCAGGGATGGGGACTCCAAACCTCCCTGGGCAGCCCCTGCCAAGGCCTGAGCACCCTTTCCATGGAGAAATTCCTGCTGGTATCTGCGGCAGGACGTGTGTACCTCCTCTCTCCCACAGATGGTTGGTGCATATGCAAGAGATAACTCAGGTGGGTCACAGGCCCAGCGTGGGGTATCTCTGGTGCCAAAAGGACTCAGGCTCCCAGCTAAGAATCAACATCTTAGTCTGGAAAGCAAATGTGGGAACAGAGGAAAGAAATATTCTTGACCAAAAGACAAGGTTCTTATGTCTGTAAAAACCCACACAATTATCACAGAAGCAGAAGTCTCTTACACACTCCTCGGAAATGTGTGAGAGGATTTCTCCCTGGAGCCTTGGACCAACTCCAGGTCACTTTCCCCGGGAACTGGGAGAGAGGATTTTTTGATGCGTTCTCCATCAAAACTGCATGGTAAGAAACATTGAATCCTAAGTTATACTATTTCTTCACTAGCTGTAACTTTAATGGTACCTCTAACTCCGTGTGTGTAATGCTAATATTGCCTTTTTGTCTTATCCCTGTGTAGTAATAGTCTGTTTGAGTGTTATGTCTGTTAGTTTTGTGTCTATTAATAAATAATCCATTCTATAATAGATGGAATCAGCCATTATTAAAGAACTTGCAGATGAGAGTGGATTTTGGAGTGCTGGCCACTTCAATAACGTGACTGCCAGCTGCCAGAGGCCTGGGCAGCAGACAGGAGCTGATTTCCACATCATCCATTCATAACAATGCCCAACCTGAGCCTCCCCTGGCCCAGCCTGAGGCCGTTTCCCCTTGTCCTGTCCCTGTTCCCTGGCAGCAGAGCCCGACCCCCCCCGGCTGCCCCCTCCTGTCAGGGAGTTGTGCAGAGCCACAAGGTCCCCCCTGAGCCTCCTTTTCTCCAGGCTGAGCCCCTTTCCCAGCTCCCTCAGCCGCTCCTGGGGCTCCAGCCCCTTCCCCAGCTCCGTTCCCTTCCCTGAGCCACAAATGTGTTTTTCTCCATCAAGTGTTGGTGTGCTGAATCTGGTTCTCATTTCTCCTCCTGTCTTGATCCTGATGCTTCTCAAACCCTGTCTTTGAAACCCTCGAGAGCAAGGCTGCAATAATTTTCTCTAAAGCTCTTCACATTCTTGCACCATGATGGGCTTTGGGGACACTTTGCATCAGAAACGCAGCTACAGACCCCAGAGGGCAGGAGGCAGAAACTTCTCTAGGAAAGCTTCTGACTGTGGAAGCATAAATCTGGCCAAAATAAAAAATGTCATTTTAGCCATATCAGCTTCAGATGAGAGTGTGAAAGCTGCCTGTCAAGGACCCAGGCATATTTCGGGTTCAGCCTGTCTCCTGGGGACCATCCCTTTCTGATTGCTGTGCCTTGGCTTTCCATGTCAGACAAACAAAGCCTTCAGTGCTTCTTCTTTACAGCACACTCCTGATTTCAGCACCAAAGGCCACTCTGCTACTGTTCTTACAAGAGCATCAACCCCTGGGAAAACAGCTGAAATTTCTAGTGGCTTTTGAAAAAGCAGGAGCTCTGCACCTGGAGACACAGGCTTACAGGAGGATTGAAGCTGGGAGGGACCTGGGGAGGACCCAGTCCAAGCTCCTGCTCGAGGCAAGGCCACCTCTGTAGCCAGACGAGGCTGCTCAGGGCTTCATTCACTCAGCTCCTGAGAACCTTCGAGGATTCAAAACCCCTCCACCCCTCCAGTTTGTTCTCATTCATAACATTCACTTCCTCACCTCGCCCAGGTCAGTGATGGAAACGTGACTCACGGGGAGCACAGCCCTCCCCCAGCACTCTGCCCTTCCTTGGCACCATTAACGAGCTTAAAATAGGAGAGAAAGGCCTCAAGGAGCCAGAGTCCTGGCAGCATAATTCACTGTCAGTGCCCCAGCACCGTGGCTCTGCCTGACACATCAAGCCAGCTCACCTACAGCGTTTCTGCTTCAAGATCCAGTCGAGCCATGCCCACCCTGGCCAGCACTCAGCACAAATCTGTAATAATGAGCTGTCAAGTCTTTCACTGCTCCTCCACAGGAGGACCACAATCCTATTCACCTACAGCAGCTCATGACAGATCATGTCTAACCCTCTATTTCCTTCAGTAAAAAGGGACTAATCTTTCCAAGTGAATGAAAAAGCCATCATGTGTACATTATATATGTACGTAGACATTGGTTCTATGTGCAGGCTTCTTTAAAGCACAGAATTATTTCTTCCTCTCTGCAATACAGACTGATGTAACACAGTCCAGTAACAAGACTTCCATCAAGACATCTAGAGAGAATTAAAATAAATTAGTATTGTGCTCACTAAACTGTCCATATTCCCCCCTACCCGATTGACTCAGACATCCTTCCCACAGTAGGGCTGGCCTTCTTTGCCCTCTGATAAAACTAACCTTACAAAAGAAGGATTATTCCTGGCTCTCCCCAGGTCCTGGGTCTGGTTCCTTGGTTCCCTGCAAAGTCTCTTTTCCAGAGTGGCTCCAGGGACAGGAGCACCCAACCAGCAGAGCTTTGCCCATTGTCACTGGTGCCTGTGGGTACTGAAACACACCTGGGATCATGGCTTATTTTATGACCACACCATGGAGAAATTTTCTAACAGAAAACAAACAACAACTTTGCATAAGCAGCAACAATTGTCTTTAATAATGATGATGCAAATATTTCTTTTATTCAGTTTGAATTTCAACTGCAAAACAAGTTTTAGGCAATAACACCAAAATTACAGATAAAAAGAAATAAATTACTGTGACTGGACCCTGAAAGAGAAAGGACTGGCTGGCTATGTCTGTGTATCCTCACACAGCCTCTGTGGCTGCTGGCTGGGTAAGCAGCACAAGGAATTTCATTTTCCTCATAGAGTCAGAACCCTGCTGGGTGAGGAAATTAGGATACAGAGGAAAGAGGGAGACAAATTCTGCTGCATTTGAAAACCACCTGTTCTAGACACAGAGAAACAAAGAGCCTAAATGTAGGAGAAAAGCTTCATTAATGATAGAGTTTGAAGGGCTTCTGTCACTTCTGTCAGGGCATTACTGAAAAATTAGGTATTTCTCAGCTCTGATTTACCTTCCTCTAATTTTTTTACTCTGTCTTTTCACTGATTTATGTTCCTAAAAAGATGAACCAGGAGACTGCACAGCACAGGAGACAACCAGCCGAGTACGCCATGCAAATATTACAGAAATTCTCTAGTACTGGTGCCATCAGCCACTGATGATGAGTCCAGTGAGGATCTCGTGGATTCCCATCTTGGTTGGATCTCAGCACTTTCTGCTTGTTTCTACTGCCAAACTCCAGGATTAGGGGACCTCTGTGCTTCTTTGGGGTAAAGGACTCTCCATGGAATGCTGCAGATCCCGTGGTCTGCCCTGTCCAGCTCCCTCAGTCCTCCATCGTGTCCCATTCCGGACCAGCAATTCCAAGAATCACCTAGGTTTTTTGGGTTTTGCTCTTTGTGGGTCTACAGAGCAGAGTCGTGTTACGTGCTCAGAGAAGGGTCTCCAGAGAGAACTGCCCGTAAATCCTGCATATTTGGGGTGCTTTTGGTAACGTAACAGCAACCTCCTCGCTCTTCTCTCTGTGACATCCTCATCGTAGTTCTGATCTCACAGATGTGACAGCCACCTTTCCAGGAAGCCAGGATGGCACTACAGGAACACCTTAAACAGGAGTGGTTTTTAGAGACTTCCCAGGCTTTCACATGGTAATTCATCAACATTCATGTCACCCTTCAGTGCCAGCCATCTGAGGCACGAGTGGTCTGTGGTTACACCTTGACAAGCGCTGGTACAGCGCAGCCTCTGTGATACCCCTGAATTCACCAGCAAATGGCAGTGGTATTAAAGGGGCAAAAAATGCACATTTCTTGATGATTCTGGTGCCTCTCACCCAGCTACTCTGCTTGTATATCCTCAGGTTTGTCATGATGCTTATCCAGCTCCAGCCTCCATGTTTCTGTGATGATTATGATTCCCAGAGGAAGAGAACGAGCAAACACCCCCCCTTCCCTTCACTGTAAGCAAACTGACTTTTTCTGCTGCCTTTGCATCTGCTTCACAGAGAGCCACCTTCCACAGAGCAGCTTGCTGGATAGGGAGCTGGCTTGCTCCCAAAAGCACTGTCACATCCCAGCTTCCTTTCTCTTGAAAGTGTTATTTATTAAGAAAGCTCACACTTGGGGACGTAGAAGCATTTTTACAGCGCTGCTTTCCCAAACTCCAGCAAATCCATCCGTCCAAGCTTCCAGAATGTTTGCAACTCTCCATCTGCTGCAGCTCCCGCTGGCGTCACCAAACCCTGACAGCCAGGAGCTGCCAAATGCTGTGACTTGCTATTTTTTGTTTTTGTAGAAAACAAACCATGAGAACACAATGTTTTTTAAGATGATGTCACAACACTTAAAAAAAAGTTTGCTTGCGGAGTGGTCTTTTCCATTCCCTTCGCAAAAATATCTTCCCGCTTACAGAAAATGACAAAGGCAATAAATCCCATGCATTTGAAAGCTGCTCAAAGCACTGGGGTGCATTGCCTTAGGTCCTGCAGAACTGTTGGTTCTGACACCCCTCACCTGAGCCAACTGCAATTCCTTCTGTGCCCACCTGCACAGCCTGTGGGGACAGGGTGTGGACCTGCCACCGCTCTGTCCTTGGGGCAGAGCCACCCAGGACTCCTGGAGCACCCAGTTCACGGGTAGGCAGTGTTAGGGCTGAGAGGGAAAGCCCTCAGGATCAGGGTAAACCAAACCTACACTGCACTATCCGCTGGAAAGGTGAAATTCATGCCCTCCCCTGCTCCCCTTGAGGCTGGTTCTGTAGCCTGTGCTGCTGCCCCTTGGAGGTGTCTGTGTGAAATCCTTTGCTCAGCACAGGAAGGGGAGCTGGAGCACTGGGCTGCTCCCCTGAGCAGGCAATCCCCAAAGCCTGGCCCAGCTGCACCGCAGCCCAGCCTCTGATCCTGCTCAAACCATGCTCTTCATGAGTGTGGCTTCCCTTATTATCTCACTTTTTTCCTTTACTCCTTCCTATTTACTGTTTCTTCCCTCTCCTCAGTTACCAACCTTTTTCCTTCGCTCTGCTCTCACCAGATTTCACACCAATAACAAGGGTCTTCCTTCATAAGGAGGGAAACCTGTCTGCAGCGACTGTGTACTGGGTAAAATGCACCAGCAGTTGCCTCTTTCTGTAGAACCTAAACTCCCTAAAAATGTCCCCTTTTTTGACTCTCTGCAGCTTAGCTCAGATCCTGCTCTTTGCTTTATGAGAAGTAGCAGAAATGACTGCCGGTGCATCATTTCAAACCGTAATTATATTATTATATACCCATTAAAAAAATATAACCTACCCTTAATCACCTGCATGAGAAAAATGACATGAAATAAACTCTGTGGTAAGAAGTGAAAGTATTTCCAGCTATTTCATGTGCTAAAATAAAGTTAAACTGGTGTTTTAAAGAAATGTGCTTTATCCTAAGCAGCAAGATTGTTTTCAATGAAGATAAAATGTGGAGCAATCTGAACAGCAATTCACATTGAAGTCAGATAGATGAGCTGTCACATGCTGGAGATGCACACACAAGGCTTTCTCTCACATGATGTCAATCATACTTGTCCTCCGATGGATTAAAAAAACAGTGATCATGCCGGAAAAGTGAGAAGAGGTTTTCCTAGTATGAGAAGAGGTTTTTCCTCCTTATGTCATAGCAAGTTGTTGAAACAATTTATAAAAAAGCCTTCTGAAAAGGCTTGGTCCCGGGTTCATGAGCATTATTGCCCCTGGACTCTGGCTTTGCAGGGAAGACTGAACAGGAGTTGTGTCTTAAAGGCAAATACATGGTACAAAGGAAGGACACAAAACAATCTGGGCAATTTGGGCGATACAAAAGCTTCTGGCTGCGTGGGGTCTGTGGTTTTGTCATGTGCTGTAAAATGCCTCCCCGACAAAAGCCCAGCAAGAACTCAGGTTGTGACACAAACACCTGATTGCATCAAGCAGTGAGCTGCAGCCTGTTTTGAGCAAACAAATGGAGACGATAAATAAATGTTAATGCAAGCGTAATTTAACTGAAGCATCACAAATAAAGAGAACAATTTTTACCTTGACAAAAGGAGGAAGAGGAATACTTTCTCAGACCTTTGAATTCTGCATTACCACAGATATGTTCTGGGCAAGGCAATTTTCCTTCTCTCTCCCACTGAGCTGTATTTGTCCCTGTTGCTGCTGTACTGATACCAAGGAAGCATCATCAAGGAAGAATCTAATAACAACCAGTTTGTCATTACGCTTCCCTCAGCACTAACTGGAGCATGCTGAGCTGTGACTGAGTGTGGGAAAACATTAAAAGACAGCTATTAGGAAAATGGTAAATACAATTTACCCTTCCCATTCTAGAACTGGCACTTTCTAAATCCAAGTTTTGCGCTGGCTGGCCACCGAGTGACTCAGGTCCTCTCTCAATTATTTACGCTACTACAGACTCATAGAATCATAGAATTGTTTGGGTTGGAAGGGACTTTAAAGATTAGCCAGTTCTAAACCTCAAAAGGATCCAAAGAAGTAAACTTTAAGTGCTGGCTCCTCCAATTTGAATGTGAAAGTCAGTGTCTCAGGTGCCACCTTGAATGCGGAGCGTAGAGAAACCTGACTGATGAAGGCTGTGGTTGGTCTTCAATGTTTAAGTAATGTTAAGGATGAAAAATTATAATTGATTTTTGACACCGTTCCAAAGTTCGTAACCTCTCTAAGAGAGCAAATATTTAATTTCTAAACAATCAAGGATTTAGAAAGTGCAGGGAAAAGAAACATAAGAGAGGAGCTACCTAATTGGTTGTAATTAAATGTTAATCCTAACAAAAGCTAAAAAGAAGAATGAATGGAGGGCAAAATGGTTTGAAAATATTGGAATATTACAGTTCTCTCCTTTGTCACTCCTAGTGAAATGAGTACCATCTGTTTACTCTGATATTTAATGAGCAGGGTAGAGCTGGGGGGAGCCCAGCTCAGGCATTTGCGCAACACACTTAATCCTTCTCTGGTTCCTGCCTCTGATAGATGAGCCCAGGGACCTGCAAAGGTGGGAATCCGCCAGCTCCCGTGGCTGCCTGGCTGCTGGAGGAGGGTTGCTGAGCCTTTGCAGAGGGTGCTGCCACAGAAAACAAGCCAAGAGCAAAGCAAGTGAGTGAGGACACCAGTCTGAGCAGAGTTATGGGAACTAATGACTGGGCTGTAACGTGGGGAAGGAGCAGGACAGAGAACATTAAGGGAGCCAGGAGGGAAATTAAAGCCTTTCCCAGATAATGTGAGTTATGAAGGGGCTCCTCGTGGTGTAACTAGACAATTTATCTTCCTGTAAGGAAATAAAACAAACCTGGGAGAGTAATCCAGCTAATTATGCAATGACTTTATAGACACTGCCTGAACAAAAATTACTTTCTCTATGGGTTGTTTCCTCAGAAATTTTCTGCCTGTTTGCCCATGTAAGAGCATTCCAAAAATCTTCCTTTAGACTGCGCCGTGTCAAAGTGAAAGAAAATAATTTGCTACCAACATGATCTCAGTGGAAAAAAAAAAAGGAGATTTCCTGCCGTGGTCCTAAAATCCCTCATGCCTCCACCATCCCTCAGTTAGTGGCTAAGGCTGCAAGAGGCTGCATTAGAGAAACTCTGCTCAGCTGTCCTGGTAATCCACTGCTGTCCAGGAGCCTGAGTTTTATTTCTCTCCAAGTATAACATCTTTTGCTCTGCTTTATTATTTGGGTACCAGTCTGCCAGGGCCTGGATCAACGTCTGATTCCAAAGAGCTCGCTCAGGGAGGGCTGGAGTGGGTTTGCCACTTGCTTGACACTGGTTTGAGCACTATTTAGCTGAGTGATCTTGGCTGTAATGTGGACGTTTAATGTGGTAAAAGTCTCTGCACTTAATTGCCAATCACCAGATTCTGAAACGTGAATTTGAGTAGAAATAAAACGACATGCCTCACAGGTATAAAACATGCAAGCAGGGCCACAAGAAAGGACATCCCTCACATTGGAAAGGTGAGACAGAAAATCCTGCTGGCTTTTTCCTGAGCAGCCCCGAGCATGAGAATGGCTGGAGATTAGTTGGGAGCGGGACTAGCTGGCTGTGTAAGATGCTGCAACATCTAACAAAACCCCTTAACCTGGTGCTCAAAGCAATAAAAGGCACATTCTGATCCTTCTAGAAAGTAGATGCAGATGGGTCTGGTGGGGGAGGACTGGAGTCAGGAAGGTCACACAGGTGTTAATCAGGACACCATTCAAATCAATGAGCAGGGCACCGCAGGTAAGAAAGGCAGCCCCAGACTTCGAGGGGGAAAAGAGCTGTATTAAAGCCTCAGACAGCAGCCTGAGAGGTGAAAATTGCAGGTGATCTTGTGCCACCACTGGTCTGTAGTAAGCACTTTCTCTCCTTCCACTTCTTTATCCGTGATCTGTACTAGGAGATGTGACAATGAGTCAGAAATGTCACATAATTGCACCTCAAAGAGGCCGGGGTAATTGGCGATCACCAAAAGCTGTCTTTCCTATAATTTGCTAAAAGGAATGAAGCTCCTTGTGTGTTTTGGGGGCCCACTAGAGCAGAGATGTCTAATTACCAGCAAGTTCAGCTCAACAGCTGTCAACACATCAGCTCTAATAGCTATTTCATAAGGACAAAGACATAATATGGGCTGAAGGAGCTCTTCTAACCTTGTCCAATTTCACTCTGCCACTTTCCCCAATATTCAGTAAGAGTTACTAAAGAAACCTGTGAAAGACTTAATTCCATCTGTAGCTTCAGGAGCACTAAACACAGGCTAAATGATGCCCAAGCGTTGCTGGTGTCAAGATGTAAAGCCAGAAGAGCCTCTTGCACAGCTAAATGGTTTTTAACGTGAAATATCTTGGCAAAAAGGTGGAAAGTAAAAGGAGGAGAAGAAAACTGGGATATTATTGTTATCGCTGTAGTTCATAGAAACATGGAATCACAGACAGGTTCGGGTAGGGAGGGAAGGGAAGGGACAGGAAGGGACATTAAGGATCATCTAATTTCACTCCCTGCCATGGGCAGGGACACCTTCCACTAACCCAGGTTGCCCCAAACCCCATCCAATCTGGCCTTGGACCCTTCCAAGGATGGGGCAGCCACAATCTCTTGTTAAATTCCTACAAGGAGGAATAATTCTACCGACAGTAAAGGTTCGGGAATTTGCTGCTCTGAAGCAACGCATCACTAACAAGGTGAAGACACTGAGGAAAAAGAACAAGCAGTATCTTGGTGACACCTGCCCTCTTACAGGCAATATGGCTTTGGTGAAAAACTGGGTTTTGCACCATTTTCCTTTCTTCCATCCAGCTCTAAAAAAACTGAGAAGGACTATTTCACCGAACTCTGACCTTATGGCAAGACAGGGACACGCAGCAGCCTGTGAAACCCTGCACATTTTCACATTTCCCCTGCTTTAACTCACTGGAGTCATTAATGTTTAAAGAACGGATGAAAGAGCACACAAACCACTAAATTTCTACACAACAGCCTACCAGCACCTTTTTGCTAGTTACTCCCCGATTTTTCCCCACTCTATTGAAGCAGATACAAAGAGTCAGAGGGAAACTGTGTATGCATAGGAATCTGTCAGATGGCACTTGTGGCAGAAATGAAACCTGTGCCTGTGCTATCCCAACTCGTTGTGAGGACAAAGTGCTCCAAGTAGAAAACCCCAAAGCTTGAGCTGTGGAGCAAAGTGTGCACCTCATTATATTTGTCCTCATGCCCTGGCACACAAGCTGAGCTTTTCTCAGCCACCACAACATTCAAGCTCAATTAAAGTGAGCACAGGCCTTAGTGACCTTCCTTAAAAGGTGAGCAATCACCAGGGTTTTGAGATGCTCTCCCTTTCCTCTGGGCCTACTCGGAGGAGAAAGGGATCATTAAATGATACCCATTTAGAGCTATCAGCTCTGAGTCCTCTGCCACAGACAGAAGCCCCATCCCAGTCTAACTGAGATAGACAAAGATATGTTTCTATTAATTCTCTCTTGTTATAAGATTACTCATTTTGGAAAATAATAACTTTCTAGCACAGAATATGCCCTTCATTAGCATTTATCTGTCTTATTTTCAAGATAGGACAACACAACCAGGAGAATTCAGAATCACTGCATTTGTGCTGCCCAGTGGTGGTCACTGCAATGAGACAGAAGGTTGCAGCTGCCTCTTTTTCTATGGTTTTTGCTGTTGTGTTACATTTATTTCAGTGGATTTATATTACAAGTTTATCCTTTTTCTAACAGGGACATAATACAGTATATTTTAAAAGTATCCAGTGGCTCATCATACGTTGTGGAAAAGCTGGATATTGAAGACGAAAGGCAATGAGAGTTACACAGCGAAGCTGATCTTAATTTCTCATTTCTCTCTCTCTCCACTCACTGCCCAACACACACACACTCCTCTGCTGGCCACCCTTGTGTTTTCACACAGAGCACTTAAAATAATCTTATTAAAGTTTATGCTTTTTAAATCTGTTTATTACACCACTCCAGCTTTATTTCCTAATCCTCTTTAGGTTTTCTTATTTTCAGTGTTTTTAGACTGGGAAAGCTGTCTGCCTTTTCCCTGCCAGCTTTAAATGAGTTCTTTAATCATAAGAGCAGCAACAAGTGCTCCCACATTCTGCACTCACCTTCTGGGGAGCCTTCCCAAAGAGTTTCCTCCTGATCATTCTTTTCAGGTCTTGCTTACGGGATACTAAAATTTAAGAAGTAGTTAATAGAAGAGACAATGTTAAAGCCCAGCATTTATGCAGCATTCTCAGGCACCACAGAGGTGTCTCACAGATACTCAGAATTACATCAGCCTTGTAGTACTGCCTGTCTAAATGACTGCAGAGAGCAGGGAAGATAGTTCAAGTCATTTCAGAGACGAACCAAATGACACTGTTCCTTCTTCTCTCTTTGTATGAAGAGTGTGCCAGGCTTAAAGGAGACGTGACCCTACTGCTCTGGCTTTCCTTCTCAAGTTAACAAACATAACTGTGAGCAAATGGGAGGAGTTTCTTTCTGCAGCAAAGTCCTACCACACCAATGGCCAAAAATAATCAAGTGATATTATTCAGCCTTCTTTTCAATTCCAAAGAGATATGAGAGAGGGAAACACAGTTCAATTAGTCTGGTCACTCAAAAGGAAAAATGTGTGATGGTTCCTGCAGACAAAGAAAGGGAAACATATTGATTGCATCTCAGAAGGCAAAGAGCAACTTTCTTCTGAATCTCAGACTAGGTAAAGTCCGTTTTACTACTAAAATCCTGTAGCAGAACAGCTCCAGGCTTCCGACTTCACACGGTGAGAGTATTTTTAAAATGTATGTACTGATTTCTCGGTTTGGTGGACATCAATATACGTGTAAGCCAAAGAGTTACTGAGGCAAACTTTAGGCTGCTGCTTCCTGTGAAGGACAATCAATCTTAAAATTTACCTTAATGTCGTAAACCCACATGGTTTCTAAATTATTAAAACATGCCTGAAGCACTGGATAGTTCTGTAGCTCCAAGTGAGTGATGTCAGTGAACCATCAGGTGCAGCCCAGGTCCGTAACAGCACTAAGTACTTGCAAACCTCTGCCACACCTAATATTTCACTCACCTCTCTTCCACCTGTGCTCTTGCTCAGTGAAGCCAAACTTTACAAGGGGTATATTTCAGAATCTGCTTCTCTGTAAGAGACAGCTCAACCTTCTTTGGGGCTTAGTGTTCGAAATGCAAATCCAAATTCCTCTGTGTGGAATGTGGTTAGCTGGGGCCAGTCTCAGTGGGCAGAAACTCTTCAGCCTGAAATGTTCCAAAGCAGGTACAAATGGCTTTTGACGGGGAAGATCAGGATGAATTTGTTACAGTGGGAAGTAAAGCACAATTAATGATGGGATTCAAAATGTAAGACATATAGCCAGGGCAAGGATATAGAGAGGCTCTGGAAAATACAAAACCATCCCTGAACTTGGGGTGAAGCAGTGGCAGCACGTCTGCAATGCGGGGAGGGAGCACAGAGTGCATTCGCTTTCCACTCAGCAACTTCGCTGAGCAGCTCCCTCTCCAGAGTGCTTCTGGCACAGAGCAAAGCTACAGCTGCAGGATACATATCAGCCTTCTCCCGAGCTTTAGGGGCACTGCAAGTGCAGAGTTTTGCTCACCAGCCCGTTAGGCTGCTTCCAGCAGGAGCAGGATTCCCAGAGGAGGCAGCCGGCAGCAGAGCTTCTCAGCTGCCCCAGCTCTTCCCACAGCTGGATTGCTCCAAGGGCTGCATTTGTCCCTGAACTGCAGGGATCTGAGCCATCAGATGTAAAACTACTGCAGTTATAAAGGCTGGAAATACCATCCCACGATGTGTGTGTGGGACTGACAGGACAGCCCCAGTCACAGCTTTGCATGGGAATGGTGCTTTTGTGCCATGAAACTGCTCCTCGGCTGTGCCACGGCATTGGTCTGGGATGATCTGAGGATAAACAAAACATTTCAAATCCAAACCAAAGTAACTTCATACTTTATGTAAATCCATTTATATTAAGTGTGGCTCCGCCAGGGCTCACAGGAGAGAGGAAGGCTCTCTCGTGTGGTCCCACCAAAACGACATCGTGGAAACAGAAGAGCGTGAAGGGGAGCAAATGCACACAGCTCCCAAGCAAAGAGTAATAAAAGAGCATTATTAAGGCTGTGAATCCAAACTCTGAAAAAGTTAGGAAATCCCAGGATTCAGTTTGTTTGTGTGATGAGAATTTGCCACTGCCATCTGCAAGTCTGCAGTCCAGCTACAGGATCCTTCCCATACCTAGAGGGGCTTGTGAAAAGGAGGGAGAGGGACCGTTTACGTGGACAGATAGTGACTACTGACAAGGGGGAATGGTTTTAAACTGAGAGAGGGCAGGTTTATATTACGTGTTAAGAAGAAATTAGTTACTCAGAGTGTGGGCAGGCCCTGGCACAGGGTGCCCAGAGAAGCTGTGGCTGCCCCTGGATCCCTGGCAGTGTCCAAGGCCAAGTTGGACATTGGGGCTTGGAGCAGCCTGGGACAGTGGAAGGTGTCCCTGCCCATGGCAGGAGGTGGAACTGCATGAGTTTAAGGTCCCTTCCAACCCAAACCAGCGATTGTATGATTCTTCTCTCTCTCCAAACAGTCAATGCTCCCTGACTAAGCGGCCATTCCATATTTTCTCCGTCTCCTACAGCCCCAGTGTGCTGCTCTATGTCTTATTTACTGTGTGCTGCTTTGAAGACAGAATTACTCATTTTTTCAAAGGATTTTCTCTGGCACTCACCATCTGAGAGCTTCTCAAAGATTAATGACACCTGTTAGCACAACACACCTGTGAGGTGACAGGATGTGTCGGGAGGATGCCTGTTTTAGCTGGGCAGCACTCAGCCCTGTAACAACCTCCCCAGCTGCAGCCAGGACACCAACAGGTGTCTCTGCAAAGGGCTGAGAGTGTGACAGGTAAACATGACCAGAGCCCTCAGCTGGGAGAACAAAGGAACAAGTGTCTGTGGTTAGGGCATGGGGCTGTGATAAAACAGCTGTTTTGCCTGAGACTTGCTCAAGTTTTGTGAAATGTTAACGCTCAGCCAAAAGAAAGCAGAGCGTGAACCCTGCCGTGAGCTGAGAAGCATCCAGTTTTCTTTGCAAGCAGGTAGACAAGTTGTGACAGAGCATTGTCACCTCGTTCTTAACACGTGGAAACGGAAACACACGGAAATAAGGACGGAAAGCAGACACTGGTGTAGTGGGAGCCTGGCCTTGATTTTGAGGAACACCTGCTGCTACATAAACACTGTAATATTCAAATTGTGATGTCTAAATAGCACATTTTCAACTGTGAGGGTTTGGTGACATTGTCAATCAGACCTCAGGGGTTCAAGGCAGGCATCAGGCAATCAGGGACAGTGACAAGTGACCCTCTCTCAGATTTCTCATCTTGTGTCTCTGGCAAAGGCTGGAAACCCACTCCAAGGGAAGCATCCAATAGTCCTGAAAATGAGACAGTCCCCCAGCAGGTCCCACACTGTGAATGCTAAAAGCCTGGCTGCAGAGAGATTTCTCAGTTTCTGACAGTGTCTGTGTGAAAGCCTTGCTTTCTCATGGACGCTAAGGGAAAACAATTGGAAGAATATGTAAACTTTGTTATTGTTTTCATACCAAAGAGAAAAATATCTGAAGTAGGTGTTGTTGGGTTCAGCCAATCCCTCTGGGGGGTGGCTGGTCAGGGAACCAATAACCTTAATGTCAGTCCAGGTGCTAAGATATATAAGTGAGTTTTGTAAAATAATAAACACCAGTTTCTTCTCGTAACAAATAGTCCATGTTGCTTTATTACTCGGTCTCTGCTCGCTAGAGACACCACACCAGGAAATCAACACTGGAAATCAGCCACAAAGGAGGCAAGGTTCGGCAGGTACCAGAATCTGGAATGTGACACTGGCTATTGTCACCCAGACAGTTCGGCCTACGTTGTGTGCTACAGCAGATTAACTGCTGCCTTAGGCAGCTGTTAGCAAAACTAACCCTGAAGTACCTTTCCATTCAATTAAGTCAAAATACCAGATGGAGACTTTTCCTTCCCATGTCCTGTCAATGAAAACCTTTCCTAACAATTAATTTTTTAAAAAAAATCTGATCTCACTGCCATCATTTTCCACATCACAGGGATAAATACCTTAGTTTGCTTCAGCTCTTATTTAAAATACAATTTTAGCATTGTTTCAGCAACTATGCAGACATAATTATATCAACTAAGTTGTACAGGCCAGTAGTACCACAGTCACCTTCAGCATCCCCCATGGTGGAAGATCCAATTCCCTCGTTGAGACACAAACTACAAAATCCCCTCACCGTTCTCCAGGAACCTGCGGAAATCACTGACTTGTTACAAAGGCCCCTGTTTCAAACAAATAAAGGGATTGTCCAGCCTGGAGAAAAGAACTTTCAGGGTGACCTAATTGTGGCTTTCTAGTCCCTGAAGGAGCTACAAGAAAGATGGAGAGAGACTCTTTACAAGGGATGGAGTGCCAGGACACAGGGAATGACTTCCCAGTGCCAGGGATGGATGGGATATTGGGAAGGAATTGTTCCCTGGGTGGGTGGGCAGGCCCTGGCACAGGGTGCCCAGAGAAGCTGTGGCTGTCCCTGGATCCCTGGCAGTGTCCAAGGCCAGGCTGGACATTGGGGCTTGGAGCAGCCTGGGACAGTGGAAGGGGTCCCTGCCCATGGCAGGAGGCGGGGTGAGATGAGTTTTAAATCCCTTCTGATCCAAACCCTCCTGGGATTCCGTGAAGATTTCAGACATTGCTGCAAAGCTTCCCACCCTGGGACAGAGCATTTTGATAGTCAATAATCCACTGCTTTTGGGATCTGAAAGGTTCTAGCAGAGAGAGAGAATAACTGGGTAATACAGCCAGTCCCAGCACACGTTCACACTGCTCTCCACTGCTCTGAAATTTAAGAAACTGTTATTCAGTCTAAGGAGAGAATAACTAATTAAAAGGTCTCATATATTGTAGAGAAAGGAATAGATTTATTGATAAGAGTGCACTTATGTCAATGCTGCAATACCTGCCTTTCTCTAGGTGGACAAAAGCTGATATAACCAATTTTTCTCACACAGAGAAAACCAAATACAATTCACAGGTGAGTGACCACTACTTAACTGACATTATTTTTTTATGTACAGGGTAACCTCTCAACACGAATTTCATTGCAGGGAATGGAAAGGGGATAAAGGAAATAATTTAGAGCATTAAACAAGATTTTTCCTTTTTTAAATCGTATTTTCACATTGGGGTCAGTTGAATTTGCTTGTATTTGTTCTAAATTCAGGGACCAGAGCACTTATATTATCTCTGTGGTTTATAGTAAGTACTTATATTATCTCTAGTCCTCACAGTCTGGCAGGTTGCTGACTAACAGATGTGCAGGTATTGTACAGTGTATACAGATTTATATATTTATATGTGTGTTTAGTGACAAATCTTGCATGCGACAAGAGATGAAGAACAGTGTCCTAGGGAAAAATATGAAGCTCTGGGAAGAAAACAAAATACAACAAAAATTAAATTTTTTAATTGTAAAGAGTTTGCAAAAGCAGCTGAAGAAATTATTTGCATAATAACCCTCAATAAATATTTGCATAACCCTCAAGTGACTGTAGGATACATAAGAACAAAAAAAAGCCACCAAGGCAGGAATAACAAGACATTGGTGTTAAACTGTCTTGTTAAACAAAATCCTGTCCTGAAAGCCTTCAGCTTCATTGACAAAAACGCAGAAAAAACAAAGCCCATTCAGATGGAATAGTAATCTGAGAGGATCTGGAGGAGCCAGAGCCAGACGTGCTGGACAAGCAGATGCCTTCAAAAATTACCCTCAGGAAATAGGCAACTGAGGGCAAAAAGCAGAGAGGCAGTGGGATTCAGAGGAACTCACCTGAACACCTCCCTAAAAGCATTGAGGGCAAGGAGGGTTCTGTTAATGAAGCTTTTTAATGACCATTTGTAGATTGTTTTTCTTCTCCCTGTGTGAAGGTCATTCTACCGAGCAGCGTCATTTGCAAACAGCTCTTGCAGCCGCATTTTGCTTTTGCTTTTCTTTCCCATCTCCTCATCCTGTGTAGAGCAGTGTAACAGTTGGGTGATTCACTAAGCGGAAATGGATGAGAAGAGTGATCTTTTATCCTCCAAAATGCAGAGTTGGAGGAGCCATTAAGTGCATTGAAGTGAGGAGTGATGTTGCAGACTAATTCTCAGACTAATCCTCAGCTGGGAGTTCCTGAAAAGTGCTTACCTTTACTTAACCACTAAAGAATCAGATTGGAATAGAAGCCGACAGCACCCTCTACACACCCAAATCCCCAAAGGTTGGATGTACCACGTAAAAAAAGTTTCTATTCTCATGGAAACTCTATCTGCTGCTTTTGGGGGGAAACTGGAAGGGAGTATTGCAATGAAAGTAGGCCTTTTGTTCTGTATTTCAAACAAGAGATTGTTGTCTATACAGGGAACATATTTCCAGAATGTTTCACTCAAAAGCAAGTTATTAATCAAAACCTTTTTCTTCCTCTAGGAGGACAAGAGAAATAAAAGGTTGATTATTTTAGAGCTCGCGGACATCTGGAGAGGGATGGATATGGGGTGCACAGAGTGTCAAAAGTATCTGAGGTAGGTGCTGTGTCCAGTACGAGGCCCAGCAGGTGAGACACAGGTGATTTTCCTGGGCATAGGACTGGACTTTGGATATGTTTCCAAAAGGAGACACAGCAGGAAGGATGTGCCTTTTTCCACCTGAAATGGTGGCGTGAATTGAACCTGAAGCAGGTGGGGTTCCTGGGGTTTGGGGTGGGTGGTGCAGCAATGAGATGGTTCTGACAAGAGTTACTGCATGGGAGTTAAGGAAAAAACCGAGATTGGGAGCAGAACATTTTCAATAGGATAAAAAGATAAAAAATAAAAAAGGATGAAGATCAATTCCTGGTTTTCTCTGGTGGACTCTACATCCCTGGAAGTGTCCAAGGCCAGGTTGGATGGGGCTTGGAGCAACCTGGGATAGTGGAAGGTGTCCCTGCCCACAGCAGGGGTGGAATGGGATGAGCTTCCAGATCCCTTCCACCCCAGACCATTTTATGATCAATATTATTTTTTTTCTTCTGGAAGAGAGTGTATGTAGCTGTGGATTCCTGAACAATCTCCCAGGAAGAAGAATTCAGCTGAAGAGCTAAATCAGCCTTTCCACACACATTAATTCTCTTTTTTTGAGAGGGCCTGCAGGACACAGAGCACTTTAGAAGAAACTTCTGTTTACAAGTTCTAATAGCTCTACACACAACGATTTCCTTCATGAGACAACCACTCCTAATGAATTCTTACATTTTCAAATAGGAAGCAAATGTAGGGGAAGATGCTGCAAATCAGCCGAGGATATAACTCTCCCTGTGATGGAGTCATTTTGTATTCTATTAGATTGTGCTGCTCAGCCGAGCTTTTGGAGGTGGAAGATAAACAGCTGTGCAAAGGCTTCTTATTAATTAAAGGCGTGCACTGCCAGTTGTAAGGGTGATCAAATACTGGTTCAGCCTCACCACTGCTGCTCACTTTTAACAGGTGTGAGGGTATTTGCTAAAAGTGACAGGAGTGCCCAGCAGAGCAGAGGCTGTGTGCAAAGCCTCACCTGCTTTCAAACCAGATCTGTGCAGACTGACAAGACAAAGGCTTATGAGAAAAACAGCCCAACTAGTGCAAGGGGGCTGTGGTATTGAACCTGAAAACCAAACCTGTTCAATGCTTGGGTACTGAAACCGGGCTGTTTGTAAGCACCGTGCTTATTTATTGTAAATGCTGCAGCTCACCTAATGATTTTTGGTTTAGTTGGAGCTCAGATTCTCTCTTTCATCAGCATTATCTTGCCAAACACATTCCCAAGTTCACTTTAATTTAGGATTTGACACCAGCTATTGCCTTTTTTTTCCTCTCAAAGGATGAATTAGTCCACAATAAAAGATGCATATTAGGCAATTTATTATGGTAATGACTTGCAGAAAAAAGCCAAATTACATCGATGGTGGATTATATTGAAAATAAAAAACCCCCCTCATCACAACTCTCAGTGAGTGCATAGCTGAGCTGTAGCTAGCTCCAGGAAGCTCCCTGGGAATAGTATCCACATTGCAGACAGCCATGTATCAGCAGGAACCACATTCCCAGTGAAACAACACGGATCTCCCTCACATCTGTAATTATGTCTCGTTACCCCTCAGCAGTCATTTTTAGCTCAGCTGAAAAGGCTGATGTTATCATGGCATATGGCGTTCCCTACCTGGTTATTTTACAATCTATCATCTGATTCCAAGCAAACTGAAAAATAAGTTGAGATTTAAGAGCATTCAGGTTTGCACAAATTTTTTGCAAAGAGAGAGTCCAGTAGAAGAAGAAGCTGTCATCAGTGCTCATCACTCATAGAGGAGCTTGGCTTGGAACTAGAAATCCACAGGAAACAGCTCTGCATTGCTCCCAGAACTGTCAGTAACTTCAATAAAGAGAAAACAAAAAATTTAGATGAGACTATCAAAAATATTCTTTTGAGTTGGATCAATAACAAGATTCAATCAGACACTGGAAAAGCTGATCTGTGACAATGGCAGGAGACAAAGTAATCAGTCCTAAGGGAGTAAGAAAATAAAGGAATCAATGTAATCGGAGGAAAAAGAGTAAAACAGCCCCAACACCATCAAAATCTGAGCAGCCAAAATCAGAGGGAACAGCTCAAACACAGAGACTCTTCCAGTTCAACAGCGCTTAGAAACCCAGCAGTGTCAAAAGACTTCAGTGGGGTAAGGTTGGATCATTCCTGATTACCAGATGAAAACCAGCCCTTTTTAGCAGACAGTTAGCAGGATTTCTACCAATAGGAATGAAAGCACCTGCCACCTCAGGGTCTGGTCAGTCGAGATTTCACGACACACATTACCATGGAGTTCTTCTCCAGTGACCGCACCTGTCACCTCAGACCTCAGAGTTAAGGGTCTCAGCAAAAACATCATGGAACTTATTTTAATGTGCTTAAATACAACTCACTTTGGGTTTATGTAATCTGCACTGCTGAAACCAAGCATTTCTTTACTTAATTTCTATTTCTTTTCCTGTTTGAGGAAAAAAAAATTGGTCAAAGACTGCTTCTTCCCCCAGCAGTTCTTGTGCACACTCGGACCTTATCCCCATGACAGGAGTAGGCAATGCCATCCCACAAAAGGCAGGGACAATGGTCAGGAAGTGGGTCAAGGACACAGGGTTGTGTTAGCAGTGACACTTCAGCACTATTGTAACAACATTAAAAGACAGAGCTGCATCTGAAATAGTCTATTGTGAGAAATGAGCATTTTCAGCGTGCTCCATAGCAGGAAATATTTTATCTGCCGTAAAAACAGCCGCTTCTGTAAATGACTAAACTCTCAAGCTTCTTTTCAGCATTTAACAAGCTTTGAACATTGTTTACAGTGTTGGTTGTAGGGCATCATTGCTTTTATCCTCCAGTGTAGCAACAAAGACTCAACATGAATTAAATCCCATTCTCTTTTCCTGTGTATCACTGTTAAAGTATGGCACCTGAAAAAAATGCATTCTAGCAATAATTACCTAGGACAATGTAAAGTTCAGCATCAGTTTATAGGAAGAAACGACTATTTCTTTCCTGGTTATCATTAGCAGAAAAGCTGAAAACATCCAGATGAGTGATTGCAGCACTACAGTGAGTAGGATTTGGGGGCAGCTATTCCCAAACAGTCTCTGAGTAAAAGTAAGGCCTGGTCTGCATGGGGTGGGTTCATTTTGAACACAGTACGAGAGCTGAGAGGGATGACTTCCCTAGAAGCGTCCAAGGCCAGGTGGGATGGCGTCCTGATCAACCCGGCCTAGTGGGAGTTGTCCCTGCCCATGGCAGGGGCTTGGAACCAGGCAATCCTTTCCAACCTAAACCATTCCATGATTCCACAGTGACTTCTTCGCTGCCTGAACATGAGCATAACCCTTTTGACACCAACACTGCAGCACTCACGTGAAGGTGTCCAACTGGAACCTATGCTGTTTGATCAGGTGGGACCTTCAGACCTGGAGGTGTTGCCATCATGGACAATCACATCCAGTTTGGGGACACCCTCAGACATATTTTCCAGTCTAGACAGGGCCTCCGTTTTGACAAAGCTCATTTTCTGCTTTATGGTAAAACAGGACAATTCCTGATTTCCCTAAATCCTGCTCCATCCCCCCATTCCAATACATGATTTAGTTACTTGTGAAACAATGAGTAACTTTATTTTCGTGGGTGAATGCTTATCACTCATCTAGAAAAGCCACAAAACAGGCTGGAGCATATACTGCAAGGAAAAAAGCCAAATGTTTCAAAAATTCAATCAAAACCTACAAAAAACACTAAGAAGGAGCTGTGACTAAGACAACAGGCAGAGATTCAAGCCCTCAGCTTCCCGCTTTCAGTGCTGGATGACACCAAGCGTGTCATTTGTCATGCTGTGTCTGAGTCCCCGTCTCTAAAATGAACACAACAGGCACTAAGATGCCTCAAGTGTGTGTGGGGAGGTTATTTTGAAACTTGCTTCCTTTTCCACTGGTTTCCATGGAAAATTGTCATCTTCCTCTGATAACAGCGTTCATTTTGGTAAAACAAGCGAGCTCAGGGAAAAACAAGAATATTTAGCAAACTGTCTTTTTCCCGTGCACAAAAAGCAGAGGCTGTGGGGTATGGGGGAAAAAGGCAGCAGCAAGTCCAGCAGGTGAGGCCGGGGAAAAGCCTTACATCCCTGCCTGGCATATAAGGCGTGGAAAACCTCCCACACCTCCCTGCTCATCTGCATTCCCACCCTGTCTGGCACTGGCTTTCCTCACCTCAGAGGAGCTGCTGGCAGCCTGGAGCTCCCACGACTCCCCTGCACGATGTGTTCCCAATCTCCTTCCACACCCCAGTGGTGACAGTGGGACTTTCCTGTTTTTGACAGTTCCCCACTCACTGCTGTGGGTCAGTCCTTCTCCAGAAAGAGGCACCTGAGGCTTCACATCCACAGGAACTTCCCTTCTTTCCATGAGCAGAGCCCTACTACAGTCATCTGTGGGAGTTCAGCTCTCCGCACAAATGTTGGTTCTTATCTTCACCTCTGAGAAGTTTTACCTCGAGTCCAAATAGATGAGAGACGCCTGCAGATGTTGTTTCAAGATGTTTATTTCTTCTTCTCTCTAACTTGCTCTCAGCTCCGGCTGCACGTCTGATGCCAGCCGAAACCAAGCGGGGACTGCCCAGACTTGGGCTGTCCCTGTCCTTTTTGTACCCTTTCCAAGATCCAACCATTCTTCACAACGTATTTATTATTTACTATTTTATACCAATTAATTTGTACCTATTCTAGACACGTAATTTCTACCTCTTTTTCATTCTACCAATCATCTTATGCCACAACTACTAGAGAAGATGGAGGAGAAGGAGAAGAAGAAGAAGAACAGGGTAACGCCCAAAATCCTCCATCTTAAACCCTTCATCCTCATATTAAAAATCCTAAAATCTACTTTTTTACCTTGTAAAATACTAAACTACTACTCATTTTTACACTCTAGTGATTTGCACTGATTCTTATAATGTTGGTAACTTTTCCCATGGGCTAAGGTCAAAGACAGTGTTATTCTGAGCTTTTTACCAGGGTCTGAGACCCCCTTGCCGGGGGCTCCCGACCACCCAGAACACCCTGAGGCATGTCCTGACCTCCCACGGCAGCCGGAGGCGTGCCTTGGACTCCAACAGCCATCCACAGATTAAACATTCAGCCAAAATTGTTCAGAGCTACTCGCTGCTGAATGGGAAGGGCAACTCAACTCACCTGACACAGAGAGAACAATTTTAATGTGGGATGAACTGTCCTTTAGAAAATCTTCCTTCCCCTGATGGGAGGTTAATTTAAGACTGTGTGTTTAATGCAGGTGATGTGGAACGTGAAATTATTTTTTTGGCCCTTTATATATTACCCTTTTTGGATCAGAGGTACGGCTTATTTTGGCTTTAAACTGAAAGAGGGAAAGTTTGGATTGGACATTAGGAAGGAATTGTTCCCTGTTGAGGTGGGCAGGCCCTGGCACAGCCCGGAGAAGCTGTGGCTGCCTCTGGATCCCTGGAAGTGTCCAAGGCCGGTTGGATGGGGCAATAGGGAAAAGATTCTTCTTTTAAATGTACAAAACTGGGTAGTTAAAAAACACTGTGATGTTAAAAAAATTGTGATGGCACATCATGGCAGCCACACAATGCTACTGGAAACAGTGGCCTTGAGATTTGGTAGAAGGGCACAAAAGCACACTTAAATTACACACAAGGAAGAAGGGGAAGAAAGACAATTCTTATTCTGAAGATGGCATCTGCTAAGGAAGCAAGAACCCGATTACAGCTGGATTTAGTACAGCTATTGGCAATCTAAACAATCCAGTCAAGCAGCACATTCATGGAGACCGTGGGAGGTGGATCTATGTCCTGCCTGTCCATCCGTATTTCCTCTCAGACCTTGCTTTATTTTCATTTCAAAGTACTTAGGAACTTTAGGAGCACCCATCAACAGCTTGATAGCAGTAGATCCCCAGTGGAATGTTTTAACTACAGCTAAACCCAGGAATGTGCCACACTGCCTGTTTAGTGTGGCACATATCTGCCATGACAACACTGATTAATTCATATTTTAATCATATATATTTAAAAATATATGTAGGAGACATTAGAAATATTTCTGATATAGATTCTCAGGGCAACACGCAGAGCAAGAAAGCCTTTTGGGGGCAAAAGACTTCCAAGACAGCCAAACATCCAAACATTTAGCCTGCAATTTAGATCACAAACCTAGCTACTGATGGTTTGAATGATCTGAGCTTCTCCTCTGTCACTACTCATTGCCAAGGAGACAAGGGGACTTTGCAGAGTGTCCCCTTCGGTACCACTGGTGTATGTGGCACGGATTGCCACATGGCAGGACACTGCCACACCCCCACGGCTGCACAGAACGAGTACCCTCCCTGGCATTCAACTGCAGCAGGAACCACCTGAATCCATCTGCTCCAAAAGAGAGATGACATTTCCATGGAGCCAAATAAACCCAGGAATGGCAGATGGTGTGTGTATGCAGGGAGGGAGGAAGGGAAAGGAGAGTGTGGTTTAAAAAAAGGACCTGCCCCAAATACAGTGAGAACTACAATGAAAAGGGAAGGCGCAGGAAGGAAAGGCGCGGGAAGGGAAGGCGCGGGAAGGGAAGGCGCGGAAAGAGAAGGCGCGGGAAGGGAAGGGAAGGAGCGGCAAGGCGAGGGAAGGCGCAGGAAGGGAAGGCGCGGGAAGGGAAGGCGCGGGAAGGCACGGCAAGGCAAGGCAAGGCAAGGCAAGGCAAGGCAAGGCAAGGAAAGGAAAGGAAAGGA
>VZRV01008110.1:0-42142 GCA_013398115.1 Falcunculus frontatus | reverse complement strand
AAAAAAAAAGACAGCAATAACTTTAATCCCTATGTCAGCTTTCACCGCTAAGATTCTCTTCCAAAAAATGTCTCACAACATTTCTGTTAGCACCGGCTTCATTGCTCCATGGTGTTTACATGTCAGTATTGTTGTATTTGTGTGCAGAAGCTGTGCAGCATGAAGGGAGATGCTGGCTAGGAAGGCACATCCAAGGGACTAGAATTGCTTGAAAAGCAGACTTACCATCAGTTTCAGGACCAGGAGGTGCAGCGGATCCTCGGGGCACAAAGTAAGGCTGAAAAGGTTCTGTTCAGAGAAAGAAAATTTCCTTGAGAGAAAGTCAATTGTAAAAACAAGGAAATGCACAGAACTGAAATGGTTATGGTTGCAAGGAAAGGCTAGTACAAAAAGTTAATGGTTTATAACAGAAAGAAAGGAGAAAGGCTTGAAAGCAAGCAAGCAAGCAAGCAAGCAAGCAAGCAAGCAAGAAAGAAAGAAAGAAGGAAAGAAAGAAATTAAAAGTAGTAATGAAAAAACATCAAAAACCAAACACCAACCCACCCTCCCACCTCCACTCTCCTAAAATCAAAGAATCCAATCAACCAACCAACCAAACCCAAACTACAACCAAAAATATCCAAGTAAATTCAGACCAATAGAAAAAAAAAAAAGATGAGAGTAGTAATTTTAATCCCTGTGTCAGCTTTCACCATCCCCTCTCTCTTCTGAAAAATGTGTCTGAACATTTCTGTTAGCACCAGTTCTATTGCTCCATGATGTTTACACTTCAGTATTGTTGTATTTGCGTGCAGAAGCTGTGCAGCATGAACGGAGATGCCGGTTAGGAAGGCACATCCAAGGGACTAGAATTGCTTGAAAAGCAGACTTACCATCAGGACCAGGAGCATGAGCAGCAGGTATTCTGGCTAGTTGTTGTCCAATGTGATGCCAAAATGATCCTGTTCAGATAAATTAAATTTTCTTCACAGAGAGTGAATTTTAGAACGCAAGGAAATGCATGGGACTGAAATGGTTTTGGTTGCAAGGAAAGGCTAGTACGAAAATGGTAATTATTTATAACAGCAAGAAATTAAAAAGCCAAGAAAGACAGAAAGAGAGAAAAAAGAGAAAGAGAGAAAGAAAGAGCAAGAAGGATAGAAGAAAGGGAGGAAGGAAATGGAGAAGGAAAGGGAGACAGAAACTGAGACAAAAGAAGAGACAGAAAGAGAGAAAGAGAGAAAGAAAGAGAGAGAGAATGAAAGAAATAAAAAGAAAGAAAGAAATTAAAAGAATAAAAGAAAAAAATCATAAACCAAACACCCGCCCACCCACCAACACTCCTCAACACTAAAAAAATCCAACCAAGCAACCGAACCCAAACTAAAACCAAAAATACCGACACAAATAGGGAACAATAAAAAATACGTATTACAGTAGCAATTTTAATCCCTGTTTCAGCTTTCACCATCCCCTTTCTCTTTTGAAAAATGTCTCCGAACAGTTCTGTTAGCACCAGTTCTTTTGCTCCATGGTGTTTACACTTCAGTATTGTTGTATTTGCCTGCAGAAGCTGTGCAGCATGAAGGGAGATGCTGGCAAGGAAGCCACCTCCAAGGGACAAGAATTGCTTGAAAAGCAGACTTACCATCACGAGCTGGAGCAGGAGGTGTACCGGCTTCTTGGGGGAGAACAGGACGCCAAAATGAATCTGTTCAGAGAAAGCAAATTTTCTTCAGAGAAAGTAAATTTTAAAAAGCAAGGAAATGCACAGAATTGAAATGGTTATGGTTGCAGGAAAAGGCTAGTACAAAAATGTTAATGCTTTATAGTAGAAAGAAAGGAATAAGCCCTTGGTAAAAAAAGAAACGAAACAAAAAAATTCAAAAGAATAATTAAAAAAAATCAAAACCCAAACACCCTCCTACCCACCCACCAGCACCACAACCCAAAACCAAAAAAATCCAACCAGCCAAGGAAGCAAACCCAAGCTAAATCAAAAAATATCCAAGCAAATATGGATCAATAGAAAAAAATATATTTTAGTAGTATGTAAGTAGCAAGTAAGTGGTAGTAATTGTAATCCCTGTGTCAGCTTTCACCGTGCCTTTTCCCTTCTTAAAAATGTCTCAGAACGTTTCTGTTAGCACCAGTTCTATTGCTCCATGATGTTTACACTTCAGTATTGTTGTATTTGCGTGCAGATGCTGTGCAGCATGAAGGGAGATACTGGCTGGGAAGCCACCTCCAAGGGACCAGAATTGCTTGAAAAGAAGACTTACCATCAGGACCAGGCGTAGGAGCAGGAGCAGGAGGTGTACCGGCTGCTTGCGGTAAAACAGGATGCCAAAATGAATCTGTTATGAGAAAATAAATCTGTTCAGAGAAAGTAAATTTTAAAATACAAGGAAATGCATGGAACTGAAATAGTTATAATTTCAAGGAAAGGCTAGTACAAAATGTTAATGGTTTATAATAAAAAGAAAAGAAAAAGCCTTTAGTAAAAACATATAATGAAGAAAGAAATTAAAAAGAGTAATAAAAAAAGAGGTTTACTTACCAAACACCCACCCACCTACCACCAACACTCCCCAAAACAAAAAAAATCCAACTAACCAAGCAACCAAACCCAAACTAAATCCAAAAATATCCAAGCAAATATGGATCAGTAGAAAAAAAATATTTTAGTAGTAAATAAGTAGCAATTAAGTAGTAGTAATTTTAATCCCTGTGTCAGCTTTCACCATGCCCTTTCTCTTCTGAAAAGTGTCTCAGAATGTTTCTGTTAGCACCAGTTCTATTGCTCCATGAGGTTTACACGTCAGTATTTTTATATTTGTGTGCAGAAGCTGTGCAGCATGAAGGGAGATGCTGGCTAGGAGGGCACATCCAAGGGACTAGAATTGCTTGAAAAGCAGACTTACCATCAGGACCAGGAGCAGGAGGTGTGCCAGCTGCTTGGGGTAAAACAGGCCGCCAAAATGAATCTGTTCAGGGAAAGTAAATTTTCTTCAGAGAAAGTAAATTTTAAAAAGCAAGGAAATGCACAGAACTGAAAAGGTTATGGTTGCAAGAAAAGGCTAGTACAAAAATTTTAATAGTTTATAATAGAAAGAAAGGAAAAAGCCCTTTGTGAAGAAAAGAAAGAAAAGGAAGGAAGGAAAGGAAGGAGGGAAGGAAGGAAGGAGGGAAGGNGAAAGAAAGAGAGAAAGAAAGAAAGAGAGAGAGAAAGAGAGAAAGAGAGAAAGAGAGAAAGAGAGAAAGAGAGAAAGAAAGAAAGAAAGAAAGAAAGAAAGAAAGAAAGAAAGAAAGAAAGAAAGAAAGATTTAAAAAGAGTAATGAAAAAAAATCAAACCCAAATACCCACCCACCAAGAACACTCCCCAAAACGAAATATATCCAACCAAATACGGAACCAAACCCAAACAAAAACTAAAAATATCCAAGCAAATACAGACCAAGAGAAAAAATATATTTTAGAAGTAAGTAAGTACTAAGTAAGTAGTAGTAATTTTAATCCCTGTGTCAGCTTTCACCATCCCCTTTCTCTTCTGGAAAATGTCTCTGAACGTTTCTGTTAGCACCAGTTCTATTGCTCCATGAGGTTTACATTTCAGTATTGCTGTATTTGCGTGCAGAAGCTGTGCAGCATGAAGGGAGATGGTGGCCAGGAAGCCACCTCCAAGGGACTAGAATTGCTTGAAAAGCAGACTTACCATCAGGACCAGGAGCAGGAGCAGGAGGTGTGCTGGCTGCTTGGAGTGAAACGTGAGGCTGAAAAATATCTGTTCAGGGAAAGCAAATTTTAAAAAGCAAGGAAATGCACGGAACTGAAATAGTTATGGGTGCAAGTATAGTCTAGTACAAACATCTTGATGGTTTATAATAGAAAGAAAGGAAAAAGCCTTTTGTAAAAATAAAAAAAGTTTAAAAAAAGGAGAGAGCTAGATTAAAAATAGTAATAAAAAAAATTCACTGATCAAACACCCACCCACTCACCACCACCCCCCAAAAGCAAAAAAACTCAACCACCCAGGCAACCAAACCCAAACTAAAACCAAAAATATCCAAGCAAATATGGACAAATAGAAAAAAAAGGGAAATTACAGTAGTAATTTTAATCCCTGTGGTAGCGTTCACCACCAAGTTTCTCTTCTGAAAAATGTCTTAGAACATTTCTGTTAGCACCAGTTCTATTGCTCCATAATGTTTACAATTAAGTATTGTAGTATTTGCCTGCAGAAGCTGTGCAGCATGACGGGAGATCCTGGCTAGTGATGCCTTGAGGTATAGCTTTTATTTTATATTGCCCACTGTAAAACTCTGAAGTGTCTTACAGCCTGCTGCTGCTGCTCCCTCATGTTAAGATAGACATAACAAAGTCTCTGGGTTTGCTGTCCAAGGACGCCTAGGCTGTGTTGGGCCCAGAAATGTGTAAACCAACATCTTGGAGAACGGAGGCTGAGCTTAGAGAACTTACATCAGTAGCTAAGGTTTTAAGTGGCGAATTGATGCTGATGTGCAAATGGACCAAAACTTATAAAAGTGTGAAGAACTTGTGACTTGTCGTCCATCTTGGGGTCCATTTTGGAAGTAGCCTCTGGGCTCCCCAGGGTGTACCTTTGAAGGCCTTTCAAATAAATACCACCTTTATTCCCTTACTCCTGTCTAGTCTCTGTTTCCAGGTAGCTTCCTCAGGCATCACTAGGAAGCCACATCCAAGGGACTAGAATTGCTTGAAAAGCAGACTTACCATCATGAGGAGGACCACGAGGTGTGCTGGTTCCTCGGCGTTCAAAGCGAACCAGAGAAGGTTCTGTTCAGAGAAATTAAATTTACTTAAGAGAAAGTAAATGGTAAGAGTAATTAAAAAGAAATTAAAGAGAGTAATAAAAAGAAATTTAAAAGAGTAATAAAAAAAAGATTCTCTAACCAAACACCCACCTACCCACCACCACCACTCCCCAAAACCCAAAGTATCCAACCAACCAAGGAACCAAACTCAAACTGAAAGCAAAAATATCCAAGCAAATACAATAGAAAAGAAATTACAGTAGTAATTGTAATCCCCGTGTCAGCTTTCACCATCCCCTTCCTCTTTTGAAAAAAGTCTTAGAACATTTCTGTTAGCACCAGTTCTATTGCTCCATGGTGTTTACACTTAAGTACTGTGGTATTTGCCTGCAGAAGCTGTGCAGCATGAAGGAGATGCTGGCTGGGAAGGCACATCCAAGGGACTAGAATTGCTTGAAAAGCAGACTTACCATCACGAGCAGGAGCAGGAGGTGTGCCGGCTGCTTGGGATGGAAAGCGAACCTGAAGAGATCCTCTTCCCATTACCAGAACTCTCACATAGGCGGCTGCCGTTGCGTAGAGAATCAAAAAACTTATAAGCATGTTCTTTAAAGAAAAGTAATAGAAATCATCAGTGCCCTGCAAGGTACACTTAAATGCCAAATAGCACACATCCAAATTAGTTTAAAAAGGCACAATTTTTATTAATCTGAGAAATCAAACAAAGTTTGTTAGCCAGGCAGAATTTCAGTCCCAGGACTTAAACTTCAAAAACAGTCTAACACTGGATTTTGTATTTCTTCTTGAATCTTAAATATTAATATCCCTTAAGAAAAGGAAATGATTGCACACCCTAGTTAGAAGATGTTTTGAAGAGATCTTTTCAAGCATGCAGTACAGCATTGAACTGTTGATACAGTTTTTCATTTCATTTTAATGCAAGACTCAGTCCAGGTTCAATTTCTGTTCACATAAAATTACCACACAGTTTCAGGCAATCATTCACACTTCGAAAATGAGTCCATTTACTGATCCTTCCACTCTGGAGCAAAAAAATTAACTTAGCAGGAACAAAATAAACACTGTAAACCTACAAACCTCTGAAAACAAATAATCTGATTTCAGTATAGCTGGAAACGTGTAACAGATCTATGTACGTTGTGGAAGAAGGTCCCAATTTTGTTATATTGATTAGATTCATGTTAGCAGCACTAGAGAGCACGAATGATTTGGCAGTACTAGTACTTTATATCTACCCCAGCTAGTCTCAACTAACTGTTGAGATTATTGGTCTTCTTTACAATGGTTAATCACATTGCATACATTACAGTTTTTCCCTTCAGGTAATATGAAATTGGTCTTTTGAGTGTAAACCTATGGTATAGACAAAAATCAACTTAGTACCACAAACAGGGATTTACAAAGATTTTTGAAGTTTTCCTTTCCTTGGTTTCACACTACTGCTTTTCAGAACAGACATTAACACAGCTAAAATCAGTCAGGTTATTTCCTTATGGCGTCTAGGAAACAGCAGTGGCAAATTAACCCTTATCACATCTTTTCTCACCAGAAATGATCTCCGAAATGTCTTGGTGCAATGGTTCTGGTCCTAAAAGAGGATTCTTGCAGATTATAAGGCCTTTAATTGAAATGTGCTTTTTCACAGACTAACTAAGGCAGTTCTAGATGATGTCCCTGCAACCAGCTCCACTGGTTTTAATGACAAGTGTCCCTAAAGTGATTCCTAACTGCTTACCTCTCTCAAGATTGCAGGATTGCCCTTAATAGAGTTTGGCATAAAGTAAAATTAAAATCCATTACGTGACCTCTGGCTATAAAAGCTCAATAATGTGCTTGGAAAGGTATCAAACAGGAATTAGAGATGAGGGGAGGGGAGAGGGAAAAGGGGGAAAGAAAGATGGGGAAAGGGATAAAGAGGAAAAGGGGAGGAGAGAAGGAAGTTCACAGTGACACAGACCCTTTGGTGCTGTTTGTGCATGTCCCGAGTTACCAAGTGTACCTGAAGCTACCAGGTAGACAAGAACTTTACAATTCTGCCCCACCAGCACAGTCCCCATCACGTACTGTACCATGTGTTAGTTACACCACAAGCACTTTGTACAAATAGGAAACTTTTTGTATTTCTGATTCTCTTCTGGAAAGGAGGGAATAGGCTGCCCTGCAGATGCTTCTACAATCATTGTGAGGTCAAAAAAGAATGGGAGTTGGGATGGGATAAAAAAAAAAAAGCAGCAGCATCCACTACCAAACTAGAAAAGCAGGATTTAAAAGCTGGTGATTGCCATGATGCCTCCCGTCAGAAGATGCCACCCATGGGACCCTTTGTGCAGCTCTAAAATGGATCATCACTCTACTGGGGAAACATTTGTAATTCTACCCTTTGACAGAAAAGTTCAGCTGTGCTAATTCAGCTTCATGGGAATCTCAAGGCATTACACATTACATATTTCCATATTTTAGTGTGGAAACACGATAATGCACAGATAATTTATATCTTTATCATACTGGAATGCATGTATGCATGCAAGAGGGCAACAGTGAGAAATTTCCAGCTTAGAATCTGCCTTTCTTGAAGGTTTGATTTTGTAACCCCGATCCTGCAATTATATACTGCATTAGAACAGAAAATCTACAATAAATTGGAAGGAATTACTGCAGAAACGTAAACACCGTATGCAGTACTTGGATTTTCTAAGTTCCTCGCACTTTACTTGATTACCTGCTCTCTCTCTAATTCAGACAGAGAAGCACAGTGAAAGACATATGTATTCACTCTGCCTTTTGTTCTCTCATTGGGAAAAAAATTTCTGTCTTAGCACTAAGGTATTCTGCACAACCATGAAGACTAAGGGATAGTTTCTGTCGAAGACGTCAGACTTAAAAACAATTAGGAGGCATTGCACTGAATCTGTGTTCAGAGCTGAAAATACGGCACATTTTCAGTTAATTTTTTTTTTCCGCATTGTTTTGTCCTAACAAAATTAGTATTTTAAAAAGTGCAAGTCTTTAAACACACATGAATAAAATACCTTCTATATTTAAACATTCTAAATAGCAGTTTCTTTTAAATGAGGAATGCTCAAACCCCACAGTTCATTCTAGAATCAACTGTGGGGTGAAAAAAATCTGATACTGACCAAGGAGCATGAAAAACTCATCTTTTTTGTTTGGTGGTTTTGTTTGTGGGTTCATGTCTCCACATGTTCAGAGCAGTCTATCTGCTTGTTCTATCTCAGATGCAAAAAGTGAAAGAAAATTTTAAAAAACCATTAAACAGGATTGGGTTTAGACTCTAACCTGGTATGCTCTAGCCTCTGGCCTGCCCCTTATTTCTTCCTCTGAGAGGGTTTTCACATTCAGATTGGGGAGCAGCCGGAAGGACTGAGTCGTGGATGCTGCATAACCTGATGACATGAACTGACTTCTGGCCTAAAGGGAAAAAAACCTCAGCATCAGTGATAATTCTCCTTCAGGCACACCAACTGGGATGAACTGGGTCCCCCTGAGCCCATTGAGTGCACTTGCATTGATTGCTGGACGTAACCTCCATGAATAAATTATGACTGATTGATTTTTCACTGCAAATAAATCTCTAATTCACAGTGCTGGGAGACAATGCTACCAAAAAAAAAAAAAGCATCTTCCCTGGTCTGAAAAGGGAAAGGCCAAGGATATGACATGTACCTATTACTGTAAAAAACACTTGCTGTATGCCGTCTACTTCCAAAGTTTGAAAGAAACCACTATGAAGATGGTGGGGGCAAAAAGGAAATTTTCTATCAGCACAGTTTGCTGCAGGTGAAACATGCAGTTTAGGTTCTGTCTTTCCATGAACATTAAAGGAAAGAGTGCTCAGTGAAGGAAGGAAAGTGAATTTTGTCATAACTTCTACATTCAGAATAAGTTCTTTGTGTACTACAAACTTGCATTCTATTTCACTGTGGTTTTTTAAGATTGAAGAATTGGGGGGGGGAAACTTCAACCCGAAGGAAAGGAAGTTGCTTTACAACAACTTCTCTCCTCCCCCTGAGAATAAGCACTTCTAAGGCTTTGGTGTGTTTGGAAACACAAATCAGAGGGAACACTTCAAATTCTTACCTCAGTCACAGTGGCATGCACAGCTTTCATATGATTAATGAGTGACTCTTTGTCTCTATTATAAAAGAAAAAAACCAAAACAAGAACAATGGAGTAACTTTATAGAACTGAAGCTCTACCACTGTAGAAATTAATCTTCTGCTACTTTATGACTGTCATGTCTTAGAAAGTAATTGTTGATAACTCAAACACTGTTAGGATTTTCTCTCTCTTTTTCATATCTCCTATGCAAACCCTAAAAATATTTCATGTACCACTATTTGGCACATTTTCATATGAAAGATGCTTCTGTTGAGGAGAAGCAATTAAAGTAGATGTAACTATAGCCCTATCAATGAACAACTATCATGGCTTGGAGATAGAGGGCATAAAAAGACTCCAGCAGGGTGGTATTATAGTCTTGTATTGGAAACACCGACTGATTCTGTTTATTTCACCTACTTCGCTTCTATGTTCCAAAGACAGAAAAAACCCCATTTGCTATGAAGAGTTGCTAGAACAATGTAGGGAAGGGGAGATTTGTTAATGTTCAACTGCTATATACAGGAAAAAATGCCAATTTTAAAGCCACTTCACACTCACTTCACACTTTTCTGGATATATGTATGGCCACAAGGAATGATGTTTACTAAAGAGTCCAAAATAGATTAGGGCAGGGTGAAAAGGGCAAGCTTTCTAGAACAAATCCTTCTGCAGGTCACACTTGCTTTGATCCAATCATACCAAATAACATTTGTCATTTTAATTAGATTGTTAAACTTTTCTTTGAGGATTATACGAATTGCATTATTTCCCTGGTGCATAAAACCCTTAAAGCTTCTCAGATGTTGTTCTTCAGAGGTCAAATGATTCCAGGTATAATGAGAAATTTTAATTAACTACAATTTTTTTAGATCCTAGCCATGGACCAACAATATTCATAATACATACTTCATACTACAGTAAGTATTAGAAAACAAAGTCTGCAAGGATTAATCTTTTTATCTGACCATACGACTGTAAGAGTAGGTTAGTAATAAGCTCCTTTAAGTTAAGAGGGCTCCTTTTGACTACCAGTCTTTTCAAGACTGGTGCCTGAGCCTTTCCTTCCACTCCAGGTTATGGTGTAAATGGCGTGGGGTTTATGTCTAAATCCAAAACTCCTTGAGATCAGCTGGAAGATCTATCCTGTCCCACAGGAAAGACTAGGTCCAAAATGGGTTTCAGTCCCTTTGGTAGCTAAGACCTGTCACCTAGCTGATGCTTCTGTAATTACTATTAATAAACTGTATCCATCTATTAAAAAATGGTGTGGAAACAGAGAGAACAAACAATCATTTCTTAAATAAACAGAATTTTAAGGATCTGCCAAAGAGATGTTGTCAGATCAGTAAGACAGCACAGGCATTTTGTTTGCCAGTTATTTCAGCACCCAGAATTTGGAGCACTATTATGGGATAACTGAAGAGAATATATCACCTAGTGTTTTGAACACTTTTCTCTTTAGAAGACTATCCCTGAATTTCAAAAAAAGAGACAGATGTACTTTTCTCTTCTAGCCTTACACTGAACAGGTCTAAAACCCTGCCCATGGAAGCAGGAATTGAAATTTTTGCCCATTTTAAGTGACGTCCCCCAGGCCCCAGAGCTCACTTTGCTGCCTTGTGGAGGTCACGTTCTGCCTCCTGGAGAGACTCCAGCAGCCGCTGCCGGTCCTGCTCCATGTCTTTAAGGAGTGTCTTCTGGTGATTCAGAACTCTGTCTCTTCTCCTCAGCTCCTCTGTTGCCTCAGAGAGGCTCTGCCAGCAGACAGAGAGCAGAGTTACTCATCAGCCCCAATAAACTTCACTTTATGCCACTGGCTACTGACCAATGTGGAAGACAAATTGACTGTGAAGTAGATTTGGACCACTGCATACTAAGCTTTTATGAATTTCCTAGCAAAAGCATCACTGACTCAGACTCCCCCCCCAGTTTTTATTATGTTTCCTATATACAAGGGTGTTTTAGGAAACAAAATAATTGTAGGCAAAAAAAAAAAACCCCACCTCACTGAAGACTTTTTCTTAAAATTTTAAACCAAAACCATCTGTAGCTAAAAAAAAAAAAAAAAAAAAAAAAGAAAAAACAAAACATCTTTGAAGTGTTTTCTGAGTAGCCTCAAATTCCAGCAGACTGAGTAGTATGTGTGTATTTACTCCTGTTATTTTATTTACACAAGGACTGCACTATTTGGCTTATCTAACAAAAGGTAAAATTCTGGTGACTATTTCAGAAGAATAATCATACCTTCAGAGATACATTAAAGTCCTGGCTTCTATCTGTGTCTGCAGTACTGTGCACTTCTAGTCTATTACTTAATTCCTGAAGCCGCCGCTCGTGTTCTTGTAAAAGCAGTCTTGCGTCATGCTCACGCTGCAAAGCATTATCTAATTCCTCATGTATATTTTCTTGGGTGATTATTCTCTGGAAAGAGAAATAAGTTGTGTCTGATTCTGTAACTACATTCACTGCTTTCCCTACCTGACTTTCTGAGTTCTGCTTGCAAACTTACCGAATTCTAAAACAACGCATGCTTAGGATTAATATAGAGGTTTTTTAACACAAAGACAGATCACTGAACAGCAGAATGGCACACCAGTTAATTACCGTATTTTTTATAAAGAACATTCTTGTAAGGTCTTGGCATTCATTATTCTACTCAAATTAGGACCCTAGGATGCAAAACTTCAATATTTAGAAGGGAAAATATGCAGATCAATGTTCAAAATTTTAGTAGATAGCTTGTTATCCCTTGTAAACACCTTTGTGGACTCTTTTTCTCCTCCAAAACTGTTCCAGAAAGAAGAAATAATTCTTCAAGGAAAATCATCATATGCATTTGAACTGCAGTCTAATGTAATAAATATGTAAGCCAAATTGAAGATAAAAACAAGTATAAAACTTTATTTTGTGTCCGAGAGTTCGAACACACAAAGCCACGATCGAAAAGGAGACAGTGCCAAGCCCGGGGTTGGAACTGGGTGAACACAGATCTGACCTCTATCGCATCAGATCTCCCTCCGTTCACAACAGCTACCTCCGCTAGCTTGTTTATATACAGTTTCTTTCCCGTAAAGTCCGGATTTGAGGTATTATTTTTGTTAATCAACTTATTCATGGACTCTGCCATTCATGGAACNAGGAGGTCTTCTCGGAAATGTATTCAGCTCAATGCTTTCTTGATTAGTCGTTGTACTCTGTAGCTCCGTTTTTGGAATGCAAATTTGTTCCCTGGGTGAGGTTACAATTTTCCCCAGACAGGTTCGGCTTAAAAAAAACTGGTTACAACTTAACTTAGTACATATTTCGATTATTATATATTTGAGCACGAATTCCCCACTTTTATTTATAACACTAAGATGTGACAATTTTCATCTAACTGTCCCAGAACTCTAAGGGAATAAAACCTGTTAAGAACAAAACTGAAGATTATTAGATATTTTTGAGTTAAAAAGAAAAATCCTTTTTTTTTTTTCCATGGCTCTACCAGCTAGGAACAGGAAGGATGACGGGTGGGGCATCATCTAGCAGATATTCTCTTCTTGGAAGTGTTTGGATTGGGACACACTGACAGGTTCTACCAACTAGCCTTCAGGTTAGGGAACCCACAGTGTTTCAGTAAATTGATCTGCAACAGCAGAAGGCTCAGGGGAATTTGGTGCATTTGTGCTAACGAGAATGTAGGAAAAGGCTTTTTTTCCCTTCCATAAAGTTACTTCTTCAGGGAAACAGACCCACAAAATTTGTATTTTATTTATTGCAACATTCACCAATATCCATACAGAGTTTAAATTGCTATATTTATATTTCATTAATTTCTCATGAACATTTTTATTGAATGCCCTCATTCCAGCTGACTTGACTCTGCTGAACTGAAATCTTCTTTTAGGATACATAAATCACACCAACATTTCCAACAAATGGGAGAACCCAGACTGCTGAAGACCAAACTGTAATTTATACAGGATACCTCCTTCTACAAATCAGAAGGAAAATCCTGTGGAAAAGGGCTATTTCTAAATACAGCTGACTTCTAGTTTAGTAACATTTACAAGACAAGTTTTCCGGAAAATTGTTAATAATGAATCAATTTTATGCTTGTTTTTCAAAAGAACACAAATCAAGAATTGCGTCGAAAGGAGAATCTCTTACAATCAAGAGAGTCTCCCAATCAAATATACTTACATGCTGAAGTGCATTTAATTGCTTCTGCAGTCTGTGGGCTTTGTCAGCATCTTTTTGCACCTCATTGAAAGTCCATTTGAATTCTGCAAGCTGCAGGTGCAGTGAGCGGCACTCTGCCTCAGCTGTACAAAGCCTTCGTGAAAATTCAAATACTTCTTGCTGCAAGATTGCTATGTTTCTCTGTCAGCAAACAGAAACAAATTCATGTGCTATAACATCTGCTCTTTTAGCAATAAAATAAGTCATATTTAAGACCCAAGAAAATTGAGACAACACTATCATTTTTTCCTCCATCTCTAAAAGACGTACACAAGGGCAAAAGTTTGAACCTACCAAGGGTTACTGCAAATTCTGTTTACAAGGAAGTACTATTTTCACCTAAAGTCTAAAACAAAAGACAGATTATGAGAAAAAGAGTTTGTCCTTTCATTTTGGTTAAAGGGAAGAAGGTTATCTTTACTGAAAGAAAGCATGGTAAACACGAGAAAATAGAAAACAATAATAAAAAACAACCTTAACATTTATATCAAGCCAAAAGCAAATTTCTTCTTATAACCTAATACAGTTCTGATAGAACTTGAAAAAAATCTTTTACTTGGCTACACTAAACCTCTTCCAAAAATTCTTTGTCAGTAAAAGACCTATTCACACCCTAAAGTGCGACCAATCAACTTCTGAGTGTCCATATAGCGGTACTTCATTGTCAAGGACTCATAACCAGCCTGAAAAAGAATGAATAATGCTATCAAGGGAGCTTCACTGCTACTGTGGACCTTCTGTTTCCATGAAGGAGGACTGTAAATCTGCTTACTGTAGTGGGCAGTCTGTCATACAATCCAACTTCCAGGGCCTGGGCATTTACTCTGTGGAGTCCACAAGCCAACCTCTGTATCAGGGAGTCCCTCTCCAGGTAAGCGGTGCACCTGCAAGGGTTCACTTGAACTGCCTCCATCAGTATCCTCAGATTGTCCATCAGTTTTGCAAAGGAGTTCTTGGCTGCACTGATAAGTGACTGTCCAGAAAGCCAGGAGTTTGGATCTGTAAGAGGCAACAACAAAAAGGAAACATCAAGCAGGTTATTAGTTCCGGTTTCTTGTAATATGCGATTCTTTTTCAATTATATAGGATGGAACCTGTAAATATTCCAAAACACAGAATGCTGAATCCGAAACACAGTTCGAACTTTGCTTTGTGAGGATATGAATTCAAGTTACTGAAAGCAGCGTGATCAAAGAAGAAAGTGCCTGAAACTGGATCTAAACACATTTGATTCACTGGCAACTTTTATATCGATTTTGTGTTTAGCCTTCTGGAAAATGCATCACCTCGTCTCTGTCCTGCTACTTCCCTTTATTCATATAAATTTTCCCTCCTCCAATATCCTTTTTTCTGTCACAGAAATGTTGGGACACTACAGGTTAACAAAGAACTGGAGATGGCAGCAATGCAGATGAACCAAGGGAACCTATATCAGTTCTCACTGCAAATAAACTCCAGAAACACTCTCCAGCCTTCTGCTTCCATGGCTCTATTTACTAAAAGGATAAAATTTCCTGTCAGCTATTAAAGAAAATTAATCTGTTCCAACAGAAGAGATATGATCGTTCAGAGACTGTAGAAGAGGGTTATTATTTTCCCCTGCCATAAAGTTACTCCTTCAGGGAAACAGCTCCACTAAAACTTGTATTGACTAGCTCAGGATATAATCTCTACTCAAAGATGTCTATCATAATATTCAGAAATATCTCTTCAGAGATACGATCCAGAATAGTTTAGATAAAATCATAAAAATGGAAATGATGTGACCACCCTGATTTATTTATTTTTAAAAATATATTTCTGCTACAACATTATACTCTTAAAATTACCTGGTTTGTTAAGAACATCCTGCAGTTCAGAAACGGAGCTGATTATTGCAGTATAGAGGTCAGAGCTAGTCAACCAGTCAAGTGCTTCAATACAGTCAACTCCTTCCTCTTCAAAACCTGTGGAACAGAATTGCAGCTAGCAGGATAACTGAATCACTAAGATATGGCACACTGCTATCTCCAGCTCTTTCAGAAATTAACCAAAAATAAGCATATAAGCCACAAGTTAATCAGGACAATTTAGATATTAAATATGCTTCCAGAACTACCAAAAAAAAGAAAAAAGTAGATGACTCTTCTAATTTGCAAAACATTTTTGATACCATTTATCCTTGTAGGGGAAAGCATAAACTTGTCGGGCAACAAAAAGGGACAAGTAGACATAATCTCTAAATTAAATTTAGAAATCCTGTGCTAATATTTTACCTGAATCAGAAAGCAATTTTTGTGGCTTTTAGCAGGAAATAAATATTAAAAATTATTAATAAAAGAAGAAGAAATAGCTTTAAAAAAAAAAAAAGTTGATGGTTAATCGTTTAGGAACATTGCAAGATATTTACCACAGAGGAGATGCAGTAGCACCTAGTTCTAAAATCCATAACACAAATATCAAGGATATCAGATAGCGTAGAGTTCATGCGTATAGTTGCAATTTTATTTGAAATGCTTAACGGACTAGGCATTTCCTCTTAGAAATGTTCGTCAAGAAACATAAAAAACATAAGTCCATAAATTAAATTTGTCAAAATGTCATTAAATATGTCTTTATGCCTCAGTACTGATAATAACACTGCTCTTTGTTATTCAGCAAGCATGTAATTTGACATAACACTTTAAAAACAATTTACTTACGTGGCACATTTCGCCTCCCTCTGGGTTCTCCTACACAAACTCGAATTCCAATGCTTCTTCTGGAGCTGTCTGTCCAGATGAAAAGGGAGCAAGAATGCTGGGCTAAAACTCTAAGCCTGTTAGCGGCCAGAACTGCAATCACTGCTCTTCTGAAAACATAAACCAGGCCTTTGGCTCTTCTCTGCCTCAGCCTTGCTTCATCCTGATTGTTCTCCACATTGGTTGGGAGAGCACAAAGGAGCCTCCCTATCTTCTGATTCACTAAATTGTGGAGGTTCACTTGGTCCTGGAGAAGGTTCCTTTGGGAAGATATCTCACACAGTCTCTCGTAGAGAGGACACAGGGCCCCTGACAGCAGTGCACAGGCTGCCAGCAGGGATGAACGCTCATTCTGAGCGTTTGCTAATGTATTTCTCGCAGAAGCATTCTCGTGGGCCAGTTTCTCACAGATTTGCTCAAGGGCATACAGTTTTTGCCTGTTTTTCTGTGCTGTTTCCTCACATTCCTGCAACAGAAAGAGAAACAAAGCAAACAAAAATGGAAGAAATATTAACTAGATGGTTTTTACCTAGACAACAGCTAGAAGAAAATTGTTAGTTCTCCCATTCAAATGATACACTAAAGGAGTAAAAATTGTTTGTAATGATGGTGATGAAAGCATCTCTTCTAGTGAACAGTCACAGAATCAGATGTATGAAACCAAATCCATAGTATGTGGAAAATTCGCGTGATCATCAACTGCAAATGGACTCCTGATTTCTGACAACAACCCACCAACACGGTGATAGTTCACAGAAGGTCCAACACCACCTGTCTGCCCACAACACAATTTTAGGAATTGACTTAATGATAGTAATTACATCCTCCAAGTTCAGAAAGAATGTTGCTCCACCAAGCAGAAAGCCAGTGGAAGCTGGAGGAAAAAAGTAAGCAAGGCTGAAACATGAAACTAGACAGAATAAATACATTTTTCAGCATGCAAAGACTTCCAGTCCTGAAATCTGCATCAGATGCAGTCTTATTCTGATGAAGTAAGTTGCAGTAAGTCACAAACAACAAGGCACATCTATTTCCTTTATTCACAACACTTTTAACTGAAACAGGTGTGAAGGAATGTGATGGTAAAGACAGTGAATGGTGGTTGTGGAATAACAGGGAACATTATGGATTGCAAATAGCTCATCTAACAAGCAGTGACAGCTTTACACTTTTAAACCACTTTTCACTGTAGTATCAGTAAAACAGAGTTGCTTAACACTATTGAAATCTACCACTGGTCTTAGGGTCGGTACATATATTAATAGTAACTACATTTATCTCCAGGTGACACCACATTATTGTTACTTCTATACAATCTCTGCAAATCATGATGCTGAAAAAGTACCTGCTGCCCTCAGTAATTCTTAAAATAAGCAAATTTGATCTTACAGCTTTAACATTCTCAGAAAAAAATGTTACCAACTGGTTTTTTTTACTTTAAAAATATACTAAAATTCCCAGATGACCTTAAACTGCTAAGAGCTTAAACTACTGAAATAATCCATTAAATGTTGACAGGAAAAAAAAATTAGAAGTTCACAGCACCATACCTGTGCTCTTGCATGAGCTTCTGCGAGGAGATTTGAGTACTGCTGTTCAAGATACTGCTTTTCTTTCTGCCAGCAGTGATCTTGTGCTTTTAACTGTTCCGACATTTTCTCAAAAGCATCCTCCTGGTTCTGCTGAAGATCGTTCATAGTGTCAGTCTTGTGCTTGCAAATATATTCTAGGTGAGATATCTGTGTGACAAGAATTTGAGAAGAAATTATTATTTACTCTTTCACTTTAAGTTAAGCACAGACTATTCCAGTGTTATAAATAAAAGTGGGGAATTCGTGCTCAAATATGTAATAATCGAAATATGTACTAAGTTAAGTTGTAACCAGTTTTTTTTAAGCCGAACCTGTCTGGGGAAAATTGTAACCTCACCCAGGGAACAAATTTGCATTCCAAAAACGGAGCTGCAGAGAACCACCGCTTATCAAGAAAGCATTGAGCTGAATACATTTCCGAGAAGACCTCCTCGGCCACACCGATTAGATCATCTCCGAAGATCCCCTCCCAGCTCAGGTGCTAATGGCCGGATCGAGGACCCAGATAAGGAACATCATGGACCATCAGATAACAACCCCTGGTGATGAGGGAACAATCAAGCCCAGGATGTGCTTTGTGCACCCCAGTTCCATGAATGGCAGAGTCCATGAATAAGTTGATTAACAAAAATAATACCTCAAATCCGGACTTTACGGGAAAGAAACTGTATATAAACAAGCTAGCGGAGGTAGCTGTTGTGAACGGAGGGAGATCTGATGCGATAGAGGTCAGATCTGTGTTCACCCAGTTCCAACCCCGGGCTTGGCACTGTCTCCTTTTCGATCGTGGCTTTGTGTGTTCGAACTCTCGGACACAAAATAAAGTTTTATACTTGTTTTTATCTTCAATTTGGCTTACATATTTATTACACCAGCATAAAAATCTAAATTGTAATTTCTTCAATATGTTTAGTAAAACTAAGTAAAACCCTTTCATGACAGATTAATTACTTGGATCTCAAAACAAAACTGAAATATATTTTGAAATATAGTATTTTATTTGGTTTTGGTATGAGGCCATCGTTATGCCTCCTTGCAGATTTTCGTCACCTTCTTTGTAAGAAACCTGAACCAGACACTTCATACATTTTTTTTAAACAACTGTATTAAATTTTAATAAATTAGCAATCCAAGCATAACACACCTTTATAAGTTTGTAATAACTGCAAACAATAATTTAAAAACAGCCTTTAATTTTTTTGTTTATTTGTTTGTGGGTGGTTTTTTTTTGTTGTTGAAAAGCCAAGACATTCCTGATTAAGTTTTAAAACGATTTCAGGGAATTTTAGCATAGAGAATGTTTTCCTTACAAGTAGCTCATAAGTTTATGATGTGTTTTCAACAAGCCTGAAGGGATTCACTCTTGTGGTTTGACACTGCACCTTCCATGCAAACTAAATGCAGGAATGAATCAAGCCAACAATGACCTCCAAATGCACACACCTACACTTTATTACTAGAAAACATCAGCAAGATACTTCCAGATAGATCACACAGAACTGTAGGAAAAAATTTTGCACAACACAGTCTAAAATGCCAGAAAAGCTGCTAAGTACATGAGAAGAGTCCTAAAGACCTCACAAACCATCTCAATAACAATACTTAATTAAAAAGCAAGCAACAATAAGACACAAGCCCCACAAACACTGCCTACAATATTCACCCCCTTCCCTTCCCTTTCCTCCTCTACTTCAAAAGGGAAATAAACCAGAACACAAACTGAAACCCTAAAGAGTGGGATAGCTTAGTCTCTGGAGCCAGCTGACTTATTTAAAAAGAGGTTTTTTCCTTCCTAGAAAAAACAAGGATTTCTGGGGAGAAAGGCCATGTAAGCTCACTTGCATTAAAATCACTCAGAAAAATACAGCTTCTCCTTCACACAATTACTGACATGTTTTATAATAGGTGTTTCCTATTGTATTTCTGAATGCAGAAGTCATAATCCAAAAGCTACAATTAAACCAAAAAACCCCCACACTGACATTCTTTCAAATAGTACATCTGTATTGTAAACACAAAATTTAAAGCTGGTATTCCTGGAGCAAGTGTATCTTGCCTCTGGATTATGGTAAAACAAAAACTTGCTTTATGACAGTAAATGATTACATTCTGTGAATTTCCTCATCAGTAAGATGAATTTATTTTCTTTTACTTAGGTCCCTGGGGCTAATATCGGGTAGTCCTGTCAGAATGTCCTGCACAGGAAGTGGAGCTGAGAGACTTGATACACACTCCAGTCACATCTAAATGCCCATGGCAATGGCATCAAACTGAGCAGTGGACAAACCATAATTCATGGTATCCATTTGTTAACGCCCAAATCCTTTTGGAGGGATGAACATCAGCCCTTTTTAACGAGACCGCAATGTGAACAAATGTCACGGAGCTCAACAGAGGCCGCAGGTGCCTGGGGACATTACCCTCTCGCTAGCCTTGTGGAAGTTCACGATCAGGGCTTCAATATTCTCACGCAGAAGTGTACAAAACTCTGTCCAAGATAACCCATCCAGGGGACCGTCCAGCTGTTTGGCAAGCACATGGCTGTCTGCCATGCTCTGGTATAAGTCAAGGAGGATGGGTAGCTGCTCCTGGAACACAAAGAGAAATTAATTGTTGTACCTGGGCAAGGTTAAAATCAAAAGAGATGAATTGTATGTATAGTAGTAGGTGCTGCGTGCAGTAGAAAACAAGCCCTCAAAGCTCATTCTCAGAGCTTTACAAAATTCCTCAATTCATTTCCAATCATTTCAGTCATGATATTGCATAGTATTACAGCAGAGCAAGAAAACAGAGTTCACAAAATTAATCTAATTAGGCACAGTATGTAAATAAAGTATGTAAGTCAATCCCAGTCCTGCGGGGGCCACAGCCGTGACCCAACGCAGACAAAAATTTCCGTGCTCTTAGTCGATGCAATTCCTTCACCCATGTTAATACCTCCAGGTGCATTCAAACTGTGCCCACTTCCAACTCCTGCACAGCACACAGAAAATTGTCCAGTCAGCTTGGCAGCACAACACACTCTAAATTATTTTAAAAATTTGTTTTGCATGGATTATGTATATACTTTTTTTTTTAACTTTTCAGTGACATAACATTGAGTACACCATTAAATACTGTTTCCATTACCAAAACAGATCTTGATCACAAATGGGATTTTGTCCTGAATTTTTGTCATGTGTAATATATATTTTACTAAGGAATACAAATAAAAAAGAAAACTCTTACCACAGGAACAGCTAGCAAGTACTTAAGGTTTCTAGTAGAACATTTTCAGCTTGTAATTGTGTTCTGTAGTTATAAATAGCAATCATTACTATCTGTAGTTAGGGCAGACAGTTGCTTTTATCTCTTTGTATTCCTTTTGTGCCTGATGAAATTCCTTTTTCAGGCTAACTAGGCCAGAAAATGTCTTTAATACATTAATGCTTGTGTGGAAGAAGTTGTTATTCTCCCAGAAAGAAAAATACAAGATTATGCTTTTATTTTTCTTCAGTTTATTAACTACAGATCTGCCTGGGCAGTGGATAACACTAAGACAAAGTGTGGAATAACTCCATCAACTGAACAGAAGACACCCACAGATCTGATGCAGGTCTCTGCTCCTGTCAGCAGGGAACAGACCACATTTACCTTCCACACTCAGAGCTCTGAGAAAGAAAGAGGAGAAATTTCCAAGCCAGCACCAAAACAAAGTTTATGTTGCTAAGAGCAGAAATAGAGCAAATGTTACCACACAGTGAAAGAAGAGATTTGCTAGATACGCTAAGATCTTCCCTTTGTCCCTGCTGCTATGCAAAAAGATGGCAAAATTGTTACTCAAGTGTAGTTGGGTAAAGATAGTACAAAGGTCCAAAGTGGTCATACAAGAGGAGACAGATTTCAAAAAATAATCCAGTGAAATACATCCAATGTGCCAAATCCACAGCAAAACAAGCACACAAACAAACAAAACAACAAAAAATCCCCTCTGCTTTGCCACCTTCCAACAAGCACACTCCAAGCAATTTTTACGGTCAAATATTTGCACTAAAGACAAAAGGTTGTGTGAAATAGAAATAAACGTTTCTACAATGGTAGCTAATAAAACTTGACAAAATTTTGGGTAGAAAGACAGAACATTCTTCACAAGAAATCATATTCCATATCTACAAAATGCCTTCTTGATTAGGAACGCAAGTACAACTTACCTGTATGTTTAAAATAACTGTTTTGGGCAAGCAACCCTTCAGTTAAATAGACACATATCACTTAAAAACATTTTCAAGCCAGGTTCTTCAAAGTGTTTGTTACATTTATTCACCTTTTAAATTTTTAAAAAAGGGAACATAATAACAAACAGGGCAAGAGAATGGCTGAGTTCTTCCGCAGCCCAGCACTGCAAATCCTCAGCACATCCGATCTTTTGACAGTGTGTTTAAAAAAACCTAAACGATTTGTGCCACAGGCTTTTTTCTTTACCAGTGGGCCTTCCTGCAGGCTGAAGCTGGTTCCGGCATCCACTAATCTCCCAGAGGGGTCTCCGGTATCCTTCTTTTCCTCTGTCCCCTCTCTCCCTTGCATATGCTGTCTTTGTAAACTGGAAAGTTTCCACAATTAGACATTGTAACCAAAACTACTTTTGTCAAATGCACTATATTCTTTTAAGGGGTAATCAATGGATATGGCAGATACCATGTTAGCACATCATATGGCTTCTGAAGTTGCTTGCCTTTTTTTATTACATGAAGAAATGTATATTCCTTCTAAGAAAGACTTTTCAAGTGCTTACAGTCTCAGTTACCAAGCCTCATGTCATGAAATTCAATTGATTATTTGGATATGGCCTCAAAATTACATACAAAAACCAGAACTTATTGTATTTTAATTAACACAACAGCTCTCTTCAGAGAGATCACATCTTGCATCATCAACCCTGACTTCAAGTACAGTTCTTGCTCCTAAGTTTTCCACATGTCTGACTCTATTCTGGCGTGACTTTTAAAGCAGACTACCCAGAATTTTAATCACTTCTTGTACTGTATCAGTCAGAAGAGCCGGTATATCAAGAGCTAGCGTGACTGAACAGGCAGATGATGGGAAAACTACGAGGCCAAACAACAGCATAAAGGAGACAGAAGCAGAGACAAGAATCCAAGGAAGAATTTAAAAAGATTGCCTGAGTATTTAGGCATGGTGTCAGGAAAGCCAAAAGCTCACTTAAAATTGATGCTTGCAAAGGATGACAAAGGTTTTTACAATACAGCTCAGGTTTTAAGAATCTTACTAAAAACATCTCCATAACCATGAATATTCAGTGAACTGCTCAGGCCACAGATTTCCTTTCTCGTAGGAAAACCAGTTTCTTTTCATACTACTCCTTGTTTAAGTCAACACAAATACCTGTGTGGACAGACCCATACAGTCCTAGACTGAACGAGAGGTCACCCAAGTTCTGTTACCACAGACACAGCAGACTGTGCTGGGCAGGAAACGTATCCCAGGTAATTTCATCTGCTCTCACACATTTCAATGTTTCTTTACCAATTAAAGCTTTCTACAACCATTCAAAGTTGAAAACAAAGATTACCCACTATAAATGATACACATCTCCTTGACAGTAGTCTTACAGATTCATCTGGCTCACTGAAGTGGAAAACAATGTTTTCATCATAATATAAATGTATACAGAAAAGCCATCTTTTCTAGACCTGCCAGATACGTTTTCCTACACTCACCCCAAACACTACTGGAGGCTGGACTCTACCATAACTATGATTTTCAAAATTTTTGCTTTGACAAATAATCTGTAACAGGCCAGTTGTTATCTGTACCCATTCACAATGCCTTTGGTTACGGATATGGACCTGAACTGCCGGGTTCTGAACCTTTGGTTTGGTTTGGCACATTGCACCAGACTTTCTGCTGACTGAAAATTGTAGGGAATGTAAACTATGAGTTGTACTCAAGCTGCCTACTGCCATTTTACAATGGCTTTAAAAGGAAACTTACACATTTTTTTCTCTCCCATGTGCATTTTCTGACTCTCTGAAATCTTCCATGGTATTTGCTACTACTGAAAGAGCTTCTGTCCTGCCGCCTTTCTCTGCATCCAAAGCATCTTCAAGTTCTGTAATTCTTAACTACCAAGTGATGAGAAAGCAGTTAAAGGAAGTTAGGAAAGACTATTGAGGTCTTTAATGCTGTTCACTGTTCTGTTCTGCTTTTTACAGGTGAATACATTCTATTAATTCCATATAGAATTAGAAAGCATTGAACACATATAAAAATCTATTAATACACAGAATTCAAAACAGAGAGAAATAGATATGCTGACCAAAAGCACATTTTCTTGTCCTTTCCTGGTGTTTGGATTTTCCTGTTTTGAATTATTTCTATTACTGAAGTTTTCCAGGGGAATTTCCGTTTTTAAGGAGACTTGTGAAAATGTGGGATTAACAGTAAAAGCTACACTTGCACTCAGAACAAAGCTCATGTGTAGTTTGTTCATGTATGTAAAGCAGGAAGAAAACCTTACCAGTTCTTCACCCATAAAAGATAAATCTCTAACTTCAAGGAATGTTACCCTCCCAATTCCTTCATAGGTTGTGAAAGTGGAGAAGGAATCAAGAAAACTAAATCATCACTGCTTATTTAATCATCACTTCAGAAATCTAAGTTCCTGTGCTTAGAGAAGGTCATAAGAAAATAACTGACTGAAGAAGTGGCAATGCTTATTTACGGTCCTCAGAAAACAAGGAAAAAATATAAAATTCCTTCTTGTTTTCTCACTTAAGTTTTTCAAAAATTCAATGTGAAGGGTTTGTTAGTCAGCACGAGATCACTCAGCAATCATAATAGAGATTTTTCACACTCATTTTTTAAAAGAAACCCCAGTTGCTTTATGGGATCAAACCCAGTGCGATACAGCTTAATAATACAAGAATTTAATATTCAAGTAGAGACATTATGTTTTTTGTACATTCAAACTTCACTGGCAACTGCAGGTATCATAACTTTGAAGCTGAAATGTACTCTGAATAATTACATTTGAAACTGCAGCCTCAGGATGCATTAATCTCTCACACCTAGAGAAGTTGGATGTATGTGCTCTATCCCCAAAATTGTCTAAGCACCTACTCCAAAGCTTTAGGACAGGATATTTTACCAGTCTAACTATTGTGAAACACTTCCTTTCCCCTCACTGTTTCAATGCTACTTTGAATTCTCAAACATGTGACATTTTATTTTAATATTTATTCTAATAACTTGAATGTTACCTGAAAAAAGAAGATATTTTTCTATTACCTTTTACAATTTTGACGCTCATTGCAAAAAATCTACTCAGTGTTTTCACTGAAGCAAGGAAGTCTTAGCATTTTGCAACATTGTACCTTTACAAGTTCATCTTCTGTTTTACAGTAAACTTCTACCAAATATTTAATTAAAAGTTTACCTGCATGATTTCTGTAGTGTATTTACATTGCAGATGTGCTACTTTTTCTGCTTCAGCGTTTTCCTCCAGTTTCTTTGTTTCCACTGTAGCTGCCTAAAAGCCCATTTTGAAAATACTTAAGTCCAGAAAGATGATAACACCACACAAAGACAACTTTTGTTCAGTTTATTCGGGCTCCATAAACCAATCTGTGGTATTTCAACTACTTGCACTTTGGAACTGTGAAAACTCATATCAATAAATAAATAAAAGTGATAATATTAAGAAATAAATTAAAGAAAAAAATTACATATCCAGAATACTAAAATAACATTCTCTGTTTAGTTAAAGAAATTGATGTAGGATTATGTTCTTGCTGCAGTTTTTATAATCACGGATCCCTATCTCCAGATAAAGGCCTGCACATGGAATTTCAACTGAAAAAATGCTTTTAGCAAAAGCAGTAACTATAGAACTGCTATAATAGAAATTCACATGCAATTTTAACTACACTGTTTTCTATCAAAAATATCTTTTCACTTTGATTGATGACTGAATTTGGAAGAAAAATACACCCCAAAATGACTCCTGCCTTCAAGTGATGCAACAAAGATCAAGATCAAGTCATTTAAGACAAACACACTGAAGGTTACATAGATACAAGTGAAGTCATTGATTTTGGACAAGTAAAGCAAAGTAGCAAGTATGTGAGACTGAATCTTGACTCTAAGCACTTCAGAGAGCGGAACAGTAACAGAAAAATAAATAAATAAACAAAAATTTTAAAATAAAAGCTGTTGGCAATAAATTCAAACTCTGTATAATCTCATACATTCACAAAAGACTTGAGAAACACAGATCCATGGAAGGCCTATTAAAGAGAAAGTCAGCAACAGCACAGAGCTTACCAAACCTACTGCACAACATCAGCCAAAAGACTAAAGCTTTGCCTCCTCCCACAAGGTTTATCTGCTTAACATACTTAATTAAAGAAAAAAAATCACAAATCCTGCACAAATACTCCCCCTATGCCTCCATATTGCTAAGAATATTTCCCCAGTGACATAAACCTTTTCCCATCTGCTCTTCAAACACCAGTCTCAAGCCAGGCTCACAGCATTCACCTGTGAATCTGCCTTTCCTGAGAAACAGACGCTTGACATTTTGTTAACCAAACATAAAGCACTCATAGTCTAACTTGGAGGTTCCAGCCCTCAAAAATGAAACTACTCAAGGTGCCAGTGCTTGCTGAACCTCCCAGCAGCAGGCAGAAAGCTTTACCTCCAGTTCTTTCAGGAGTCTCTCTTGCCTTTTTGTCTTGAAATCCAGATGGTTGGCCTGGAGCCTCAGCATCTCGCTGCAGCCGTTGTGTTCTATCTCCATATCTCTCAATTTCCTGCTCATGTTTTGCAGGGCAGCATTCGTTTCCTAAAGATAAATAGGTAAATGAATAAATAAATACATCAAGAGGTACTTTTTCTAAGATAAAGTATTGCAGTAGATAGTTCAACAGAGGAGTGGAGACCGCATCAGAAGAGGTTGTTAAAATCTGAAAATCTAAGATGTCAGCACATGTCAACAGAAGGGTTTACCCAACAGCAGACAAGCTTTTCATCACCACCAAGTAGTTTGTGTTGGCCCAAAAATCGCTGTGAACATGACCTTCTGTGGTAACACTAAAATCAGAGCCAGGTCTCCACAGGAAATCTTTCCCTAAAAGAGCACAGCCCTTCCAATCTCTTCTGTCTCCCAGCTCAGTGGCAATGATAGAAACAGGGTGCATTTGGTGAAATGATGCATAGGGACAAAAGTTCTATTTTGTTCTGATTTTAATTGCTAAAACTTCAAATCAGATGTTTTTAGAAACAGTTACGCCCACAGATTAAATAATTTTAATCTCTGCTATTCTGAGAAGGATTTTCTTTTATCTAGGAACTGAATTACTTCACGAAAGTATGAAATACGAAGTTCTCAGTAGAATAAAATAGCTAAGCTGGTCCCCACTTCAATTTCTGCATACAGAAATTGAACCAGGCTACAAGTTGGGAGAATTACTAACATTACCAGACTCTGCAGCTCTGGGGAGTCACTGCTACAAAATCCCCATAGTCCATATGAATTTGGACTAAATTTAAGCTAATCCTCTAGCTTTGCATGTACAGCAAGACAGGTTTCTTCCCTTCAGAATGCAAAAAAAAAAAAAAAAAATTTGAAAATTAAAACAAAACGAACCCTTTCTACAGAAATATATACCTGGAAAGAGGTAGAAATATTTACTTCTTCAGGTTTATCTTCCAGATGCTAAAAAAAGTGAACTAGGAAATGTGAAATAAGTAACAGATCCTTTGCTGTAAAATACTACATAAAGACTTAAAATAACTTTATACTGGAAGTGTAATTAACATTACCAAACTAAAATTGTCAATGAATACATCAAGCTCGTTAAACAAGTCAGCATGAGCTGTAGGATTTCAGAATTTTGAAGTTTCTGAACTTTTCAGAAGTGGTTTAATATTTTTTAATATTATCCCAGTAGTCACTTGCATATGTTTGCTCATGAAAAACACGGCTGGTCTTTTTTGTCTTTTTTTTTTAAACTGTGTGTAAATGACACGATCTCACAAGTATTCTGAGGAAACAAATGCGAAGGGATATGATCTCCTGCCTAAGGACGAGGTGATGCTATTGCCCTTCCTATCGAACTCCAACACCTCTCATCCCGGACCCGGAGACACCCAACAGAGCTCACCACAAACCTGACACAAAGCAGAGAGAGTGGCTTTTCCTGCGTGTCCCAGAGACACATTTCAATAATCTAAGATGACTCTGCTCTCATGCCTACCTCAGCATTTTCACAGCCAAGTTCAGAATTACGGTTCATGAAATGCAGTCTTTCCAGCCAGGATTTGCCCACACGCTCAGAATTCCACTTCTCTGCGCATATTAACACCACAATTACATCTCCCTACCTTTCATTTTATAACTCAGAATAACCAAAGAAGATTTAAACCAGGCCTGTAAATACACAACACAAAAGACTGCAACACATTCAAAGTCATAATTTATAAACCCAGATATTTCTGATGTTTGTCTGACAAGTTTAAACGAGTTAAGCTTTCAAGCAACAACTAAGGCAGTCAAGTCCAGATTTAACATTTCTTAGTTCCCAGAATTTTGGAATTATACATAACATAACTGTAGGGTGATGGGCAGGGGAACAGCTACAAAAGTAAAGTGGGAAAACTGAACATTTTTTCTTCTGAAGGCAGGTTAGGGTTTGGCACCTAGCAGTGAATCACATTTTCCTTTCAAAAAGTTTTAAAATTCTCAAAGACTTCTGAGTTCAGAGACTTCAAGATTCTGAAATCCTACAGCTCACGCTGACTTGTTTAACAAGCTTGGTGTATTCATGGCAATCTTAGTCTGTTCATGTTAATTAGATTTCCAACAATTATGTAGCTTTAATACATTGAGCAAGAAAATGCCTTCCTCTACAATCACTGACAGAGAACACAAAGTCCCGCGCCATCCATTGCTCATTTTGTTCTTTTCTGAGGACAAACATCCCTTGACAAAGCACAGCATTCTTTTTCAACGCTGTTCTTTTGATGCGCTATTAAACTCTCTTGAGGTAGCTTCTACAAAATGCTGTACACAACAGAAGGCAAGGCCCTTCCAGAGCCTCCTCAAATGAACTTGGCCCCTTACTGTTAGCCAGAACTCAGAGCTTACCCTGCTGTACCTGGCAACTTAAAGAAGAAAAATGTACCTAAAAGTAGGCTTCTTCACAGCCTATATCCAGCCCTACCCTTATAAGCATCAGCTTTGACTGAAAACTGGCTTGTGTTTCTGCTTGTTGGGAGAAGGACCTTAGGTCCTGTCCATGAACTCTTTGGTTTTTCATTAACACTGTGCACTGATGACTTGGTTTGAGTGTTTACCATGACAAACAGCCACAACACATTCCATCAAAGCCCAAAACCAGTGTGATGCACTGAGTGTAACTTTATAAAACTATAATCTTCAGAACTATTCTGCAGTATTGAGCTATTTGGGTTTTTTTTTCCCTAAACCAGAAAAACCCCAACCCACCACACACTGCACCAAAACAACTTCCAGCCAGCATCTCATGGAACTTTCCATCTGTTAATACATACCTGACAAGCCTTCTCTGTTTCAGATTTTTCTTTGATAAGGAATTCCATTTCAGCGAAGTATAGTCTGCGAATGTCATCCCTTTCCCTTGAAAATCTCTGTTGCTCCTCTTCCCATTTCCACTGAGCACTTTGAAACCGTTTCTCAGTCTCAGCTGCTTTCTGCTGATGTTTGTCATTTAGTACTATTGTTTACAAAAAAAAAAAAAAGAGAGGAAAGGATAAATAGCACTGCAAATAAGCATGTTCAGAAAAAAAAAGTATAATGAACGTTAGTTCCTCTGTGTATTGTTATATCCTGTGGAACACTGGAACATTAACACTTCCAATTTCAGTACAGAGAAGCAATCAGATTTTGTGTTCCTACAGCATCTTTCACACAAGGACATAGAAATGCTTTGGAGTTTTTTACAAATTAAAGCTCTTCTCCTCTTGGAAAGGAATAAAAACTCAACTGTTCCCTCTATAGCATGGGGAATTTAATTGCACTTTTCTATAACACTTGGCTAGCTTATTTCCAAATATCTATCAATTCATTCTGAGTTCAATTTAAGTAACGATGAAGACAGACACCTCCCACATGAAAAGGACTCTAGGAAAACCTAAGGTAGATTGGGCTGGAGAGCAAAGTCTTAGCTTTTCTGGGAAAATTTACTGCTGCTCAAGAGATTTAAATCTTCAGCCCAGCAAATGCCCCAAGATAGGGAAATACTGCATATACTTCTCAGTGAAAGTTTAAATGCCAAGGAAAACTTCCTTTCCTATAAGCAGTTTTACCAGGAACTTTGCTTCATTTCACAAACTGGCTTCTGGATCAAAATATTTGGTATTAGCTTTTTATGTTACTGAGTACAACTATCTATGTCGGCATTTATGCAATCACCACTTTCTAATACAGTTTTACTTCAAATTCATCCCATTCTTCTGAAATTCCTTCCTATCTAGAGAAGTATGAAACAAACAGAAGAGACACGTTGGGAAAACACAGAGAATTACTGGACACAATGAGGAAGACCTGTCAGATGGCAGGAAGTCAAGCCTCAATAAGAACAGCAGAAAAATGATTTGAAGAAAATACTAAAGACAGGGCACAAGAGAGGTGCTCTGTCCAAAGAGCTAAGTTGCGATCATATCAAAGCACCACACAAGGTGAGCAAGGCTCCAAGAGACCAGGAAAAAGAAGCAGTAAGTTACAAACTGCAAAAGAAATGAGAAGCAACACCAGGACGATTTGGCTTCTTTGACATTTGTCACAATGAAAACAAAACCAGAAAAAAACCCCCAACAAACAAAAAACAGTTTGAGAATTTTCAACCAACCATAAAATTTTTACAATTTGTGTGTTCTCCAAATGAGTGAAAGTGCAGCTTTCTTATTATCTTAAAAAATATCTAGCACTATAAGTGCTCTTGCAAGTTTCAGTGTCTCCTTCCATCCTTGTAAGGTTACAAACTCCAGGAGGAGTGCTCTAATATTTTCAGTGAACATCAAAGGTTCACAAATACATCTCCTGTACTAAATTTAAAGGGCATTATACTAACTTGGGTAACAAAAAATGCATGTCCCCGGCTTTTAAGTACAAGAAATCTCTCTCTGTTTGAGAAGGATTAAGAAAAATCTGAGTTTCTGAATGCAAAACTAGTGGGGGAAAAAAAGCCTAGGTAAAACCCTTCCTTTTCACATACTGCTGTCACAGCACACGTTATTTGTAAAAAATGAAAAACAAAGGTGACATGAAGAAGCCAGATGTGAGCAATGAAAAGCTAGAAACATTTGAAAAGATGGAAGAAAAAAGCAGGATGAGAACTCCTGGGGAAAAAAAAGTTTTTGGAAATAATGTAAACAAATAAACAGGACTAGATACTTTTTTCCCCCTGAAATGTAAAAGGAAGAACTGCTGGACATAGTGATAAACAGGATGTGGAGAGGGACACCTTAATTACAGTTCTGTACACACTGAGGGAAGGAATAGCAGAAGGTAAGGAGCAAGAGAAAAAAAGGGGTTGATAGGTTTAGCAGGTTATATTTAATTCACATGAGACAGCAAGGGTTTTGTAAACTCTTACTAGCTTACAAAAGCAGATGAGTAAGACATGGGAAAGATAAGAGACATCCAAAAAACACAGTAACTGGAAAATTTGATTAAATCTCTGCTTATTTTAATGATTTTGGACTCATGTAGCCTCTGGTCCATAATTTTTTTTTTTTTTGAAAACTACCTTGCAGTTCCAGAAGTTTGGTTTTTACATCACATAGCTCATCCTCTGCAGAATACATTTGTATATTAGCCTCTTTTCTAGTAAATGATATTTCGCTTTGCAGACGTTGACGAAGAACCTGTTCTTTCTCTAGTTCCAAACGTAATTTCATGATCTCTTTTTCATAGCGAGACATCTAGAAAATAAATTTATTTCAGAAATCGCATTCAAAGTTGCCATCTTATCCCATCTGAATTTGAAATAGTCTTGAAACTGCACATTTATGCACTTTTTAGATACTTTTATGTTTTTCTATGCAAACTGATACTATTCCTAGATTAATTCAGTGTACCTTAAACATACTCCTTTGTTTTTCCAAACATACTCTGCTTTAAGAAAACAAAAGTTATAATACTATCCTCCTGCACCTTAGAGGAAAAAATGCAGCAACAGAAACATAATATTCCACAGGCAATTTTCTGGTAACTGTATTTAAACAAGAAAAACAGTCACGTTGGGATACCTGACTTATCAGATAGTACTGTTACTGTTTACACAGTAACCCACTGTGTAAACACAATGATGTTCAGCAGTCAAGCAGAATGCTATTAAGCACAACAAACAAAACAAAGAAAACCCTTCAAAAAGAGATCTTATCCAGAGTAAGAAAGATAGTCTAGTCACTGCTGCCAAAAACTGAATCCAGGAAGTCACATTCAAGCCATTTGAACACAAGAAGGTAGAAAGTAAAACATGCATTTCTTCAGAACACCTACAAAGAAGCAGCACCCTTATTAACAGGAGCTCCATTCATGGGAAATAATTTACCCCCATTACAAATGTTTTCCCTGATGCTCTTATGGCAAACTAGTACCTAAATCAAGTAGCAGTGAGAAAGTACTTCACTGAAATTTTCTTTAGTTTGAATTATTATTTCTGCTATAGGTAACAATTCTGCTCTTAGCAGTTTGTTAGGGGCAGCTGGTGTGCGTGCTCATTCATCTGTTTTTGGTTAAATACAGCCAATAAACCAAGTTTGTTGTTCCATATCCATTTGTTTAGAGATTCCTGCTTCTTCCTCGGTGACTTGCCCTTGTTGTGCTCCCGTTGCTCCATCATCCCATTGGTGGGATGATTCTATAAAATGGATCCCTAGAATTACCAGGATTAAAACACTCAAACAAACCAACCTCATCTTACATTGGGAATTCGAAAGCTGAGGGTGCAAAATATTTGTCTGCATGACTTTGCTGTTGTGTAGCGGTCAAGTTTCTTACATACACCTTCAACTATTAACAATGACAGTAAAAGTGATATCAGTTCCCATGGACAGGTATGAGAGGTCTGTACAGTGCTACTTCCTGGTTATTTTCCAACTAGTGACTGTGATTTTGATCCAGCTGAGGGGAGGATTATTTTAAGGAAACAGATTACATTTAAGGAAACAAATTACATTTATTCCAAGGGCAAATTAAAGCAAACAAGAAAAAAAGTCCTTACGTCACAATTGCGTTGATTGGTTAATTCCACATTTTGTTTCTCAGCCTGACGGAGTTTCCTTGTCAAATCTTCAACAGTGTCCATTTCTGATGGATTTCTATTCTGAGGTAACTGTGACTCTTGAGCATTACTTGAGCTGAAAAACATTAATGTTTTAAAAAAACATGAGTATTCCTTTGAAGATAATGCTTCTTTACTTCAGTTACCCAGTCATGGGCCCAGAGATTTAAACATTCACATAAGTGAAATTATTTTGTGCAGTTTTCATCTTACTATTGCTCTCTGAAGAAAGGATTATATAGAATTGCTTATTGTGCGAGGTGTGAGAGATATAGCATCAGGAACTTAAAAGAGAGATGCACTTTGGATTAACAAAGTCGATTTAAGCATAACACATTGTATTGGTTTTGCGCGGCCTGGTTTTTGGTAGCGGAGGGGGCACAGAGGCGGCTTCTGTGAGAAGCTGCTGGAAGCTTCCACCGTGTCTGGCAGAGCCAATCCCTGGAGGCTCTGAAGGTGGACATGCTGCTGGCCAAAACTGGGCGAATGAGAGAGGCTGGTAACACCACTGCGACAACATACTTAAGAAGAAAATCAAAACAAAGGATGCACAGTTTTTCTTCTAGTCAGGGAAGAGGAGAAGGTGAGAACATGTAAGGGAAACAACACGGAGACACCAAGGTCAGTGGAGAAGGAGGGGGAGGAGGTGCTCCAGGCGCCAGAGCCGAGATTCTTCTGCAGGCCGTGGTGATGACCACAGTGAAGCAGCTGTGCCCCTGCAGTCCATGGGGACCCACGGGGGATGAAGAGGAGGCTTAAAAATTTCCAGGAGGCTTAAAAACATCATTCCAATCATGTAAGTTAAAATAACTGGCAAGCTTTTTGTCTCCACAGTAGGTCTCATTTTTTAATATGGGTTACCATCTCAAAACCATCTCTGTCAAGAAACAAATGCACAGATGTGGAAAAAACCTCTCTTTCACACACTTTATCTTCAGAGACACATACATTTAAACTAGAGACACATAACTGATCACAAACACAACACAAATTAAAGGTTTAGTCCTCTAAACTACTCCGTTTTATCTTAATTTCCACTACTATTTCAGTTAAAACAAAATCTACTTGGCAATTAGCAGGATCAGCCCTCAAGCAGCACAAGCAATAACAAAAGAGTCAAAACCAAGTTTCTATATATAAAGTGAGAAATTTATACATGGAATATATATATTTTTATATATATACCCACATGTATGTATATACATATATATGTGTATATGTATACATACACATATAAATATGTATAAATACATATTTATTAACGAGCTTAGTAACTTTAATAGAAATTATTATAACTTCAAACTGGACAACTTTTAAGTTATTTCAGTACTTGAAAATCAGTGTTCACTGGTATATGTCAGTTTTCACATTATTTTAATGATGTGAGACTGCAACAATTATTTTCTCCATAGAAAACTGCATGAGTTCATGGGCAATAAATGTGAAATATACTGTAAAAAGAAACATGATTAAATTAAGCACTGAAATGGTATCCTATAATACTGAACTGTAAATACTAAAATATGTTACCTTTGTCTACAAGAAGTATTTTTTATTGAAATGACACCATACTGGCATTTAATTAATAGATTTTTCTAAATAAAAAGTGATCACTTTACACCTAGATTTGTGCACAGGCACAATTAACACTTTTCATGACCAAAAATTCACCCGATGACGTATGTTTTCTCACGTATTTTTTTTGACTGGCTGAAAAGACACAAATGCCATCAAGGAGGGGATCAGCAACTTAGATTAAATCTTGCCTCTAAAGACATTACTACTATTAAAGGATGAAATTTCAGTTTTTTACCTGCAGACTTTAAGTATTTTATAGTTGAACAAATACAAAGTGTCTTCCCATTTAAAAAGAAGACAGACTTCATCTGTGAGATTAGAACAGCTGTATGTCATCAGAGATTGTCCCACAAGGTGCCGTGTTCTTACACATTTTATATATTTAATAAATGTAGGAGATAAGAATCATTAAAACCTGTATGCACTGCAAAGAAACCACAAGCTCATTATTAACTTTCAGTACTTGCTGCCAGAGCATCCAACATGACTCAAAGAGCAAGAGATCAGCAACAATTAAAATCACTGTATTTAATGCAACTCAGCTGCTGCAATAAGAAGATTTGGAAAGAAGTAGAACCTGAACAGCCAGAGCATCTGTAAGCTGAATAAAATCATGTTTGTGTACATCATGCAATAGGTTTGAGAGGTCTTTATTTCTCCCTGTTGGGGGAAAAGAGAGAAGAAATAAAGGCAGGTAATTTTATTCAGAGATGATGAATGAAATATCAATCTCAGCTGAAGACAGCTAAAAGCCAGATAGCGCCAAGGGGGAAAAACAGAACCCAGACTGAAAACTGGGGAAGACCTCATCCAAGAAACAAGGGTTATGGAAAGGGTAACCACTTAATTAATCTGTGGGCAGCAGGGGAGTCATTTGGCTTCTTTAAACCTGGTGAGATTTAGTATTTTTGTATGCAGACCACGTGGAATGAAAGCAAGAGAATAATCACTTTTTGTAAAGTAAATAAGAAACACCTTTAAGTCTTTAATTAAATTAATTAATTAAGTTTGTATGGCAGTCAGAGTTAAAGAAATCTATTTCTTTCAGCTCTCCTATTAAATATCCACCAACAAAAAATTGTAATGGAAACATTACACACATTAAAACTTACTCAGAGGAGAAACTGACTATGCAATTAACTATTCTGTTTAACTGAACCTCTGTGTGTGTGTGTGTAACAAATAAAAAAACCCAAAACCATACCATGCACAAATTATATGACACCACATGCACTAGCAAATTAAGGATGCTATTGAAATGAAAAATGTGTATTAGAGTATTAAAACAGAGAACATAATATTAAGTACTGGCAAAAAAAGCATTAGACACCTTTTTGAAATAGCATTTTATGCACAGCTTCTGAACTCACAATGCAATTGGTGGAAACTTAAAAATATATATCAGAAAATCCTACTTTTTTTTCTTAGTATAGAACCAAAAAAACCCAAATCAACAAAAACAAACAAACAAACAGAAAAAAACCCCAGACAACCAGTGACAGAACTGATGGACTACTACTACGTTAACCACTTCATTTTGGTTGTCTACTTAAATATTTTCAAATAAAATAGAAACTAGGCTTAAGAATTTTTGTTTCTGTAATACTTTCTTTAATTGTCACAGCATAGCCAACACATGCAGTACTTTATGAAAGCTTTCTACTACCACTTGTAGCAGATTCTTCCTTCCATCTTCATATAACAAATAGAAGTGCTACAACCATAAAGCTCTCAGAAGATTCAATCCAAGACAAAACCTTACAAAGTCCCTGGAAAGTTTCAAAGCATGCGTGCTTTGCAGCCTAACAGAATTCAGAGAATATTTTCTACTTCCATTTTCATGTATTGCTAATTCATCAATCCTTGGTTTTGAACTAAAATATGTTTTTTACCAACTATGGGTTTTATCTAAGACATCATTTTTAGCAGGACTTTAAGAATCTTCAAGAAAGCATATGAGCAGGTGAAATAGCTCTTGAGTTCTACACTGCAGAAGGCATTCTGTAGCTCAAAACCTAAATTCTCAGTGTTCGCTTCACAGGTCAGCTGGTTACAGTCAACACTGACCAGTGCAGAAGACTAGCTTTTCACTAGGTTCTATTCCACAGCTGGCAGAAAATACAGAGTAATTTTGCAACAGAGGGGAAAATTCTTTCACTTTCTACCTAGCAGTGTAATTTTGGTAAACTTCTGCAGTTGAAGGCGCAGACTGTAGTCTGATTTTCTAACCCAAGTCCATATTTGTGGAATTTTGCTGTTCCTATATAACTGGCAGTTTTGTACAGACTAAAGAGAGACAAATAGTTTGTGCCAAAGATCAAACTCGTATCAGGTTATAAAACACAGGGGTCATGGGCAAGACTTAAAGCCAACCTCTACCACCCGAGTTAATGTGGAAAACCCTCTTGTGCCTCCTGAGCAGTGTTCCTACATGCTGGCAGAAACTATCTCTATCTCCTAGTGACTGTGACAGCTCGCATGTATCACACCATATCTGGTTCTTCCTAAGCCTGAATTGCATCATTTCAGGCATCTAGAAAATAAGTAAGCCACAAAAGCAGGATCTAAACTACTAGACTTAAAAATCCAGAACTGGATCTCACCGATTAGCTTGCCTGGAAGAGACGCTGTCTGAAGTGGGCGAACTCATGGTGACTCAAATGCAGTTTTTTAAGCTTATAAACTGTGGAGAATGAAGATCATAGTTAACCATATATACTTTTACTTGACGAGCTTCACAGATTAGTCTTTTCTTATCATAAAACCACTAAAGCCTCTAGCAGAGACGTGCTTTAGTTTATTTGTCAACCTACTAAAGTATTAATTTTTTTAACCACTCATAAACAGTTACACAACAGTGTTACTACCATGTCATGTGAGCAATTACCACAACTGCAATTTGACATCAGCTTTAGAAAACAGAATTGTACTGCTAGTCCTCTAAGCCTGAATATTGTTGAGAAATAAATTTATATATGTAGCAGAATATCCACTGTCAGAGTTTTCAGAACATCAATAAAAAGATGTTATGTTTGCATAGATTGAACTACATTCTCCTAAGCACCTTACAAACTCAATTTCTCTTTGAAACAGTTCTAAGGGAGATAAATGCAGGTACTATGATTTTTTGAGTAGATCAAATACCCAAGGTTGGCTGTCTAATAGAAGACATGTTATGTTAAAGGCTGCTAAGTCTTTCACAAATTGCACAGAATTTCTGCATTAAGATGAAGCCCTGAGAACTAAGAAACTAGTTTTTCATAACACCATTTTTAAAATTATTGCAACTTACACTAAAATCTCATAATGAAGAGCAAAAAACCAAAAAAAATTAAGTTTCATAACAGAATCAAAATGTTTTCTGTCACATCCACATCATTCTGAAGTTTTAAAACTTCTTTAAATTACTCTGAAGTCACATAGAGGAAAAGAAAAAACCAAATCTGAAGAGTGTCACCTGGGAATGCTAATGATTTTGAATATGTAATATTCCTCTGTTAAAATGCATATCAATAGTTTACTAGCACACAAAAGGTTAAATTTAAAGAACATGCTATTTCACGTAGGAAAATTAAATTCCAGTGCCATGGAGTGGCTTGTGGGAGCTCCATAATTAGACAAATTAAACATACTTAAACAAAACAGTCGAAGTTTTTGCTTGAGGAATTATGTTTGATGTGTCATTAAAAACTTGTGTCAGATTCCACTTGCAAACTTCTGAACATATGCTGAATAATTCAGAATAGGCCACTGATTCAGAATGGATATGAGGAGGAAATTCTCCCCAGTGAGGGTGGTGAGGCCCTGGCACAGGGTGCCCAGAGAAGCTGTGGCTGCCCCTGGATCCCTGGCAGTGCCCAAGGCCAGGCTGGACAGGGCTTGGAGCAGCCTGGGATAGTGGAAGGTGTCCCTGCCCATGGCAGGGGGTGGCACAAGATGATATTTGAAGGTCCCACGATGTTTGAAGGTGATAGGGACCACTCGAGAATAAATCTAACCGCGATCTGAAGACGCACTGACTTACAACAGGCAAAGCCTGGAGCAAGGTAACAAACCCGCAGCGAAACTATAGAAACTCACCGCCGGAGGCGCGAGCTCTCCAGATGGCTTTCTGGCTCCAGCATGACGGCCCGAGACTGTCGGAAGGCAACGGCTCCCGGGACCGCAGGAACTCGGCTCCCGGGACCCGCTGGGACTCGGCCGCTCGCGGGACGAGCGCGGACCCCGAGGGAGGTGCACGAGAATTCCGCGGTTGTCGGGGACGCGCACGGTAATGCCACAATGCCCCGAACCGAGCGAGGGGGCTCTAGGAGCTCTGCGGCGGCTCTCTCCGCCCTGCCAGCCATGCTTTAAGGCATCCGGACTCCCGACGGTAAAATATAAATGCAGGAAATTAAAACGACCCACTGACACGAAAGCCAGGCTGAGATGTGAGTGTCCTCAGGGCAGCACACCCTTCACCCGGGTTATAGAGAGGAGCAAACAGCTAGAAAGTTTTGAAAGTCTGTGGACAAAATTAAAAGCAGGAGGCTCTCTGGCGCACAGGAGCACGTCTCCGTAGATGAGGGAGAGTAGGTTACCACTCCCCTTGTGTCTGCCTCGTTGCACAAAGGGAAAGGTTCTTGTGAAACCTCTCAAGTCGAGAGATTTCGAGCCCCAGGTGTGAGCATATATGTCAAACAACAACTGAAAAAATCCACACTACAATATCCTAGAAAAGCGCTTTCTCCTTCTCCGAGCACTGCTGTACTTTATCTCCGTTTTAAAAGTTCCTATTAAAGTCTCTCTGTCTGCACTCTAACCGTGCAGACGATTTAACTCCTTGTGGGCACCAGCCATGGTACCCTAAGCTTCCTTCAAGTCTTGTCTTACAGCACACATCCATCTCAATACCAGGGATATATCCTTCAAGACTGAAGGTTTGAATTGCAAGAGACAAGAACTCCGCAACATTTTACACCCTCTGGGATAAGTCTCAATACTTCATGTCTCCTTTGTAACCTGATCTCTATAAATGGCTTTTGGTTGTGGTTTTCCTAATTCTGCATCATGTAGTTATTTTAAATATATTGTGCCAGATGAAATAAGAAGGGGTGTTGTTTCATTTCTTCATTATTATTTCCAAGAGATTTTAATGCACAAAGTTGTGATTTTAAAGCAACTAAATAAAGTAGAGAGTGAGACAATAAACTAACTCCATGGACAAATCACAGAAAAGTGAAGTTTAAATCTGGATATATGAAATAAAGATGGAGTTACAGAATGCAGACTTTTCCACAGTTGTCTTCTCTTTTCTTTTGTGAAGAGAAGCTGTCAGGTCCAGCCCACAGCCAGATGCTCTCTATGTGTCTTCTTTTAGACATTCATGTAAGACTTGGCTTTTATCTGCTTCTTCACTGGAGTGCAATTCTAGTTTTTTATTTGACTCCTGTAGCTGTTGCTCCTGTTCATTCGAAAGTGATTGTGCCTGATGCTTCCAATGTAATGCATTATTTAATCCTCCTACACTGTCAAACCTCTCATGAGTGATGTATTTTTGCTGAAGCATATTTAATTGCTCTCACAGGCTCTGGGCTTTGTCAGCTTCTTTTTTTCATCTCACTGAAACTCCATTTGAATTCTGCAAGTTGTAGGTGCAGTGAGGGGTGTTCCATCTGTGCTGCATGATGCCTTCCTGTATATTAAAATATTGGCTTCTGCAAGGATGCTTTGTTCTTTGTACTGGACAGTCTGTCACACAATCCACACTCCAGACGAGGAGTCTTTCTCCAGATAAGTGGTGCGCTTGCTGTGGACTAGTGGAACTGTCCCCATTATTACATTCATCTTGTCCATAATTTCTGAAAAGGAGTTTCTGGCTGCACCGACTTGTAAGCATCCACAAAGCCAGTACTTTGGTTTGTTAACAACATGCTGCAATTCAGTCATGGAACTGATGGCTGCAGCATGGAAATTAATGAGGAAACCAGCTGAATGCTTCAAAGCAGTCAATTTCTTCCTCTTCACAAACTGGCAGATTATGCCTGTGTTTGGATTCTCCTGCACACACTCGAAATCCAGTGCCTCCTTTTAAGCCATTTGTCCAGGTGAAAAGGGAACAAGAAGACTGGGCTAAATCTTCAAGCATGTTAGCTGCCGGAAACTGCAGTCACATCTCCTTGGAATACATAAATCAGGCCTTTGGTTCTTCTTTGCTTCAGCCTTGCTTCGTCTTGATTGTTTTCCACACCAGCAGGGGGAGCATGAAGGAGGCTCCTGATTTTCTGTTTCACTAATTCGGGGATGTTGACCTGGTCCTGGAGAGGATCTCTTTGGGAAGACATTGGGCACAATCGGCTGTAGAGAGGACACAGCCATGCCACACTCCTGTTTGCCCGTTCCTATTCATCACATTCCCTAAATCCTTTTTTAAATTGCCTGCTAATGTCCTGGAGATCACCCCAGGTTCATAAGTAAGAAGAATTAGAAGCTTATGAAAGTTTTCTTCCATGGAGTGAAGTAAAAAAAGCCGCTATTAAGCACAGGTGCAAACAAGACTAAAATAAAGAGGAAATGGACAGCCACTGTTGCATACAAAATATGTGAGATTTTTCTCACCACAGCAAGACCCAGCTACTGAGGATTTGGAAGTCAGCAGATCTGTTTGTGGCAGCTCACCATTACTCTGGAGTTCAGCAATTACATGCCTTGACTATCACACTGAGTATATCCTTCAGACAGAAAACATGCCAGAAAAAATCATCTTCTTTCAGAGGCCACTCTGAATTCTGCAGGAATAATAATGATTTGTTTTGTTCTGAGCTGGTTAGTTTGTGGGAAGCTCATGAAAGCAAGGTAGTTATAAATCAGACAAATTAGGGCTGATCCTAGGAAGCCAGGTTTTGAAGCAGTTTACTCTCCATCCATCAGCTCCTAAGGCAAAACCACAGTGCAAAATTAGAGACAGGAGGAGAATTGGAGCAGAGAGGTTGGAGATTTTGGGATTGTTACACCAAGCAGAAAATGCTGGAGAGGGTTTAAACCTTAAATCCTGCTGCTGGGAGCACAGCCTCTTACTTAATAACCCCATTATTCTCTGTCACTTTTGGGGATTAAACCTCTGTTACAGCCAAGGATTTTAGAGACATTTAACCCTGACTTCAATCTCCCTGGTGCCTGTTGGGAAAGGAGCCGTTTTCCTTGCTAAAAAACATGTCCTGCCTGCTAGCCTGCTGTCATCACTGTCACAGGTGCTGGTACAGGAGAAGATGACTTCTGGTTTGGTCTCATCAGCCAGATTTTCAGCTGCAAAAAAGCAGCTTAAACATCACTGACCACTACTGAAATTCAAGATGCAGTTTTTTAAAGGAGTAAGCACAAAGTATAAGTTTTTTGTTAGAAAATAATTAATCTCTCTCTGATTTGAGATATGTATTTCCTGTAGGATAAAAGTGCAGCACTAAGAAACATGAGTATTTCTAATACATAATCTTCTGCTTTCTTGTCTTCCTTGTCCAGGGTCCCACCTAGCTGATTTTATTTCAGGTTTAACCAGATGCTTTTTCAACCCTTTCCTTAGTCTTGTAACTATGCTCTGAGCATCTCTGGGGAATAAGAGGCTCCACTTTGTTTCCCAAAATATTCCACCTGGTCCTGGACATCTACAGGTGAGTCTGCTTTGGGGTGATGCCTGAACTCCTCCCACCAAGCGCATCCAGGTCCATCAGGACCTTGGTGCACCAAAAGCCAGTCTCCATCAGTGCCTGAGTCAGGTCGCTGAGAAGCAGCTCCAAACTGATTCCAAAGGGCT
>VZRV01008109.1:73797-104100 GCA_013398115.1 Falcunculus frontatus | reverse complement strand
TGTCACACACACAGTGTCACACATGCACAGAGGGAGTGTCACACACATCAAGTATCACACACACAGTGTCACACACACAGTGTCACACACTGTCACACACAGAGTGTCACACACAGAGTATCACACACAGAAGGAGTGTCTCATGCACAGTGTCACGCACACACAGTCACACAGAGTGTCACACAGAGTATCACACACAGTGTCACACACGGTGTCACACAGTGTCACACACAGAGTGTCACACACAGTGTCACACACAGAGTCACACACACAGTGTCACACATGCACAGAGGGAGTGTCACACACACACAGTGTCATACACACAGTGTCACACACACAGTGTCACACACTGTCACACAGTCAGTGAGTGTCACACACAGTGTCACACACACAGAAGGAGTGTCACATGCACAGTGTCACACACAGAGTCACACACACAGTGTCACACATGCACAGAGGGAGTGTCACACACACACAGTGTCATACACACAGTGTCACACACACAGTGTCACACACTGTCACACAGTCAGTGAGTGTCACACACAGTGTCACACACAGAGTTCCTGTCACATACAGAGTTCATGTCACACAGTGAGTGTCACACATACAGTGNGTGTATATAAATAAAATATATAGAATAATGTATAATATATAATCTACATATATTTATAAATATATAAAAATTATATAATGTGTAAATATATTCTATGAACCACATGAAAATATATAAACTATACGTTATAAAATATGTGTATTACAATATATAATATAACGTGCATGAAAACAAAAAATATATTGTAAAGTATATATAATATAGATAATATATATGCTATACAATATGTGCTATATATTTTTATATTACATTTATTTATAACATATATAATATAAATTATCCAATATATTATATTATTATAGAATGTATTATTATTTCAATTATTGTTTAAAGTGTTATTATATATTATATGATTAATTATATGATTATTAGAAGTAATATTTAATATTCACCCCTAATCAGAGGTTTGGACATGTTTCAAACTTCAAGGAATCCCCTCCTGCTCTTCTAAACCCAAACTCTCTGAACAATTGAACTCACTGATGATTTGTACTGGTGGCCTTTCCTTGTTTAATGATGTAAACCAAACCCCAAACCCCACAAAAGCCATTTTTCATCTCATCCTTTCTCAATCACTTTATTGTTATTAGAATTTTTAGGGTTGGATCTCTGCCCACCTTGCTGTAAGCTCTCAGCCCACCGGGCACCTCCAGGTTGTTGCTTTTACAGACCAGGGTCGTGTTTTTAATGAATTCTCCCCTTCTCCTCCCTCTGTGCCTTAACACTGGGGCTGTTCTTATTAACTGCAGTTTTGCACTGAATTAAGGATTGTATTCAGGGGTGTTTTGTGATGAATTTGCTCTCCCAGGCTCCAGGCTTGCAGGTATTGTCAGCCTAAGTGAAGGTAAAAATACTAAAAGCATGAAGAGATGTATAGGGGAGCAGAGAATGCTGTATGGGGGGTGAGAGAAGGAGTCACTGTAAATATTTCTGTGTTTCTTTCCAGAAGAAACTGGAGCCAGTTTAAAACTCTTACGTTGTCCACAGAAGAGTTGACAAATTCAGGTCTCCTTAAAATGGAAATAAAGCTAAAAGTCATTAGCCTGGGTATTAATTTTGAACCTTTCCACTGAGTTTGTCCTGTTTAAAGCTTCAGGACTTATGGATTTGTTTCTTTTGTACAACTGGAAGCTTTGGACCAGGACAGCACTTCCATGTGGATCCATTCTTGATCCTACATGTGCATCAGGACACAGAAATCCCCATTATTCTGTGTCTTGTATTTGAAGAGCTGGATCAAACCAGTAAAAAATGAATATTATGGTCTCTGGTTTGGCTGCCAGTCCCTCTTACCTGGGGATGTCACATCCAAATGTCACACGGTGCAACGATCCACTTTAAATATTTTAATGTTTGACTTTTGACTGGGTCATTTTCTTCTCCCGTGTCAGTATTCCCAGGAGAAATCATGGATGAGAAGATGTCCTACAAAGAGTTCCTGGATCGCAACGACTCCTGGTCAGCAGAGGAGAGGGACCTGTGCTTCAAACCCATGGACATGGCTGGTAGGATGGCTCAGGGGCCTGGAGCACCCCTGATTTCAGCAGCTGGGGCACCTCATGGACTCCTGGCTGGAGTTCACTCTCATCCATTCCTGGCTCCAGCCCTGGGGAGCTTCTGCTCCCCTGCCTTCGACACCACGGGGCTCCCTGGGCTCAGGGCCAGGCCCAGCCCTGATCAGTGGCTTCATTTGGGATCTGGGTGAGGGCGTGGAGTGAACCCTCAGTGAGCCATGGCCAGCACTGAGCTGGCTGGGATGTGGGATGTGGGGTGTGGGATGTGGGATCTGGGATGTGAGATGCAGGATGTGGGATCTGGGATCTGGGATGTGGGATGCAGGATGTGGGATCTGGGATGTGGGATCTGGGATCTGGGATGTGGGATGCAGGATGTGGGATCTGGGATGTGAGATGCAGGATGTGGGATCTGGGATGTGAGATGCAGGATGTGGGATCTGGGATGTGGGATCTGGGATGTGGGATGTGGATCTGCTGCAGGGCAGGAAGGCTCCACAGGGGGGTCTGGACAAGCAGAATCCATGGGCTGAGGCCAGCGGGGTGAGGATCAGCCAGGCCAAGAACCAGGTCCTGCCCTCAGGGCACTGTAACCCCATGGAATGCTCCAGGCTGGGGCAGAGGGGCTGGAAAGCTGGGAAAGGCCCTGGGGGCTGGACACGAGCCCAGGGGTGCCCAGGGGGGCAGGAGGCCGATGGCCCCTGGGCTGTGCCAGCCCCGGTGTGGGCAGAGCCCCAGGGCAGGGACTGTCCCCTGGGCTGGCCCTGCTGAGGGACCCCCTCGAGTGCTGTGTCCTGTTCTGGGCCCCTCACTGGAAAAAAGAACCTGGAGGGGCTGGAGGATGTCCAGGGAAGGGAATGGAGCTGGGGAAGGGTCTGGAGCCCCAGGAGAGGCTGAGGGAGCTGGGAAAGGGGCTGAGGCTGGAGAAAAGGAGGCTCAGGGGGGACCTTGTGGCTCTGCACAAGTCCCTGACAGGAGGGGGCAGCCGGGGGGGGTCGGGCTCTGCTCCCAGGGAACAGGGACAGGAGGAGAGGGAACGGCCTCAGGCTGGGCCAGGGGAGGCTCAGGTTGGAAATTGGGAAAATTCCTTCCTGGAAAGGGCTGTCCAGCTCTGGCCCAGCTGCCCAGGGCAGTGGTGGAGTCCCCGTCCCTGGAAGTGTTCAAAGCCCAAGCAGAGACAGCGTTTTGTGATGTGTTTTGGGGGTATTTGGTCAAAGATCGGAGTCGATGATCCAGGAGGTGTTTTCCAACCCCAATAATTCTGCGATTCTATGCCAAAAGCAGTTCTGGGGGACTCCCACAGCTGAACTGCTGTGAGAACTGTGGGTTTCAGTGCAGACCTCCCCAGATCTGTCCCTCTGGACTGCAGTGTCCCCAGGCTGTGTCCCTCTGTCACTTCCTGCCCTGCAGTGCAGCTTGGGCTGTCCCCACAGCCTCTGCAGCTGCTGACACTCCTGAAAATGAGCTGGGCCTTGTGTAACCCAACCCTGCAAACAGATAAAATTCCACTCAGCAGATCCCCCTCAATCTGCTCACGTTTTCCCCCTCATTTTTTGAAATTAAATTGCTTGCTGGCTCCAGGAGCACCTGAGAAATGTGTGTCCTGCCCAGATTACCCCAGGCAATCACCCTGGAAGGATACAGGATGGAACCTCTCTTTGTAATATATTTTTGAGTGCTGTAGGCCTGCTTAGGGCATGTTTTTCTTACTGTCTGAATCTCTGTAAGAGATCCTGTGAAGAACTGATGTATTTTTACAAGGGTAAGGAATGATTTATGGAAGAACTGGAAGAGCCACAGGTTTGTTGGGTTTTCCCTCCTGTTGCTGTGTGGGTGCAGGAATGGGACATTGATGTCGTTATGCTCAAGAGCCAGATGTCAAATTTGTTAATTAGGACCAATTAAGATACCTGGCCCATCACCCAGTATTCTTTTGGCCTGAATAATGTGATTTTTTTGCTTTATTTGTTGCATGAAACCACATTTCTTTAGATTTCATGTCCTTGGAGTGTCTTGCACACCTGTACAGGCTCCACATGAAGTTCAGGATCAAAGTGTTGCCTGTGTTGATATAAATGAGATTCTGCTTAGAGTTCCCATAATGGAGCAGAGGGATCAGAGGGCAGCTTTAAGGACTTGTCAATGGGAGAAAAATGGGAACATCAGACTCAGGGAACTCTGTGGGTTTATTCAATATTTAAATAATTTCCATCCACTCCTTTGACAACGGGAGGATGATTTCCCTCCCAAGGAGAGGATCCTCTGGCCAGTGGTGTAAAGGATCTCCTGACCACCATCCCTGATTGTTCCTTGGGGAGAAACAGGGGAAATTCCAGCTCTCCCACTTCTCCCCTTTTCCCTCTGGAGCAGAGCTAGGGTTTGCCCAGAGATCTGAGTTGCCCGTTTTTTTCACATCATCCAACTGTTGGGCAAAAAGGGAACATCAGCAGGATCTTTTTTAGTTTTAAATTGGTTTCAGTCATGATCTTTTTTTTTTCCCTTGCTTTTTGGGGTTGTTTTTTTAATTGGAAGGCAGTTGTTCAGGCCTGGCAATACTGTTCTAAACAGCTTTTAAATCAAAATACTCTGCACATTCCTCCGAGGCAAGAGGTTGTCTTGGCATCTCAAATAACCTGACAGGTTTATAAAGGAATTCACTCAGCTCACCTGATTTTGACATCCCAGCACACTGTGGGCATGGGAACACCTCAGGCTGGGCTGTCAGCCCTGCAGGGAACACATCTGGCATGAAAATGAGCCACAGCCCTCAGCCAAATCCCTCTGAACTGGGTTTAACTGGAGGAAATCTGAGTGAGGAAACAGGGTGTTCACCTGGAAAAGAGAAGGCTCCAGGGAGAGCTCAGAGCCCTTGCAAGGCCTAAAGGGGCTCCAGGAGAGCTGGAGAGGGACTGGGGACAAGGGATGGAGGGACAGGACACAGGGAGTGGCTGCCAGAGGGCAGGGATGGATGGGACCTTAAAGCTCATCCCATTCCATCCCACCCTTCCACTATCCCAGGGTGCTCCAAGCCCCATCCACCCTGACCTTGGACGCTTCCAGGGATACAGGGACAGTCTGCTTGGGACACTGGGAAATGTTTTCATTTCCCAGTGACTTGGTTAAAACACCAGTCCATCACCCCAGTTCATACTGGGATGCAGTTCCTGGCTGGGAGAGCTCGGAGGTCCCACGCCTTTCCCTGCTCTGGCTGAGCTGAGCCCTTGTCCTGACTCAGGTTCCTGGGATGTGTCCATCAGGACAGAAGCAGATGATTCCTCCTGGAGGGGAGGGCACAGTTTCTCCAGGATCAGTCATGATACACCTTGCCCAGGAATCAGCCTGAGCAGCTGAGTGTTACTTTTGGGTGGAAATCCTCATTGGGAAGGGCTTTGCACCTGGTCACTAATCCCAAAAGCAGCTTTTCCTCAGAAGTGCAGCACTGGGACCTGGTGCATCTTCATCCCCTTGTTTCAATATTGTTCCTTGTCCCCTGTGTGGTGACACTGCCTGGTTGTGTCCCTGCCAGACCCCTTCAGCATCCACAGAGGGGAGAACCTTCCGGATTTGTCCTTCCCCACGGACATGAAGAACGTGCCGCTGTTCCCGGGCCACGCCGATGCTTCCAGGGACATCCTTGGTGAGCTCCTGCTGGACATCCCTCCATCCCTCTGTTGTCTTTCTTGTACTGAAAATTAAGGCTGTACATCCACAAGCCTTTCTTCCTGCTCTTGTTGTCGTGGCTAAAACCCAGATACTCAGGAACTGCTTCCACAAAGTGCTCGTCAGCATTTCAACTCTTGGATTGTTATGTTAATATTGGATTATTCAGGGATTACCAGCAGGAATTCATGGGTGCAGAAGCAGAAAGTCAAAGGAAATAATTTGCCTGTGTTTACTCTCTTACACCTTGTCAGAGAGTTCTATAAAATACAGAATTTCTGCTTTGTGAAGCAGAACTAACATTTGGTGCATATTTATCTGAGCTGCTGCTGAGCAGAACAGTCCAAGTGTAGCAGCACTTGAAATTTAGGAGAGGAGTTGTTAGGCCTGGTGATTAACAGAAGTTTTTTTATTTCCTTAGCTCCACATGGATCCATGATGGGACCTGAACAACCTTTCCTGGGGTCTCTGTATTCCCCTGCAGAGGCTCTGGACCCGTCAGCCTTCATTGGCCTGGAGTCAGGCACAGAATTCCTGCCAGGAAAAGCAGGTGAGAAGCAAATGGTTTTTCTTACTGGCTGGGTTTGGAGGGTTTGCAGCTGGATAAATCCCAGTTTATGAGTCCTAAAGAATCTTGATGGGGAATTGATACATAAAATGAGTAAAGATTGGAAAGTTTCCTCTTGGCATGGACAGCTCTTGGTTCAGGGGGAATGTTCTGGTGTGAGGCCCTGGCACAGGGTGCCCAGAGCAGCTGTGGCTGCCCCTGAATCCCTGGAAGTGCCCAAGGCCAGGCTGGATGGCGCTTGGAGCACTTTGGGACAGTGGAAGGTGTCCCTGCCCATGAGATGAGCTTTAAGGTCCCTTCCAGCCCAACCCAGTCTGGAATTCCACATCAGGAGATCACAGGATGGTTGAGATTGGAAGGGAACTTTCCCAACCTCCCTGCTCGGGCAGGGCCACCCAGAGCCACTTGCCCAGAAGAACTGAGGAAAGAAACTCCACTTTTGGGTCCTAGGGTCAGTGCAGGGTGTAACTCTTGTCTGATGGGAGCTTTCCCTCCCAATAACTGTGGAAGACCAGGATGTTCTGGTGCCTCTTTTAGAGGGAATTGAAAAGTTCCCTGAGGATGAACTCCCAAAGCAGCAGAGTCAGGACCTTCCACGGGGAAAGTAAAAGCCCTGTGGGGTCAGGCTGGACTCAGTGTGTTTGTTTCCCACAGCACCTGAAGAATACTGGATGGGAGCTCAGCAAGACATGAAGGGACCAGATACCTCTTTCTTTGTTGAGCCACCAGGTAAAAACAGTTTGGAGCTGACCTGCAGGAAGTGTTGGTAGAGAGCTCCTGAGCAGCAGAACCAGCTCCTCTCCCTGTCTGCCTCCTCAAGGGACACGGGGCTGTGACAGAGCCACTGAGCAGGGACAGCACTGTTTGTGCTGCTCACATCAGAATGGAAATGCATCTTAGAGGGGTGGGAATGGCTTCAAACTGAAAGAGTTTAGATGGGATGAAAGGGTTAGATGGGATATTGGGAAGGAATTGTTCCCTGGGAGGGTGGGGAGGCCCTGGCACAGGGTGCCCAGAGCAGCTGTGGCTGCCCCTGGATCCCTGGCAGTGTCCAAGGCCAGGTTGGACATTGGGGCTTGGAGCAGCCTGGGACAGTGGGAGGTGTCCCTGCCATGGCAGGGGTGGCACTGGGTGATCCTTAAGATCCCTTCCCACCCAAACCTTCCTGGAATTTTACAATTATCTTTAGATTCTGGTCACAGTTAAATCTTCGAAGCTCCACTGGGACATTATCCCATTGGGAATTCATGTGTATTACAGAACTTGACCCATAATGGGATCTTTATTTCTATGAAGAAGCTGAGAACAGTTTAACCCTGCTCATGGGTAGAAAGTGTTTCTGGAGCTGGGGATGGGACTGGGAGGGTTTGGAACACAACACTCCCCAACTTTTGCCACTTCTGCCAGGATTCAGGAGTTCTCCTGGGTGCTGCACAAATCACTTTCCTGAGAGTGGGCAATACAAGCTGATTGTCTCTGAGCTGCTGGGGGTGCTGAGGGGGAGTTCCCTCCCCAGGGTGGTGTCCCCCACATCCCAGCAGCTCCAGGGAGGAGCCGAGGCTGTTCCAGGTGCTCATTCCATCCCCTTCTGTTCCCAGTGCCCCCCGCAGCCACAGAAGCCATAAGGACGAGTCTGCCCGAGAGCCCGACGGCAGCAGCGCCTGGAAACGCTCCTGCTGCAGCCACGGCATTCCCAGGAGAGGCCATGGCATTCCCAGGAGAGGCTGCAGCCACCGAGGGACCAAAGGGGGCAGCACCAGGTAAATCCCTGCAGCCTGGAGGGTGGCACAGGGCTCGGCTCTCTGGGAGCAAGTTGTGGTGGTGGGAAAGCATGGAATTGCCTCTCCTGAGGGAAACACAGCAAGGTGTTGTTTGGGACACCTGAGGGAGAAGCAGCAAATCTGCTCAGTTGTGTCCTGCTCCAGGAGCTGATTCTGTGAATCTTTGCTGTCTCCAGATTTTAGCTCCAAGAAAATCCTAAGGATGTGGTTACAGCGTAGAGCCAGGGGATGGTTTAGGTTGGAAAAGCCCCCTGAGATGACCGAGTCCAGCCCTTCCCCAGCATTGCCAAGGCCACCCCTGAGCCATGGCCCCAAGTGTCAGATCTGTACACAAGTACCTTTAAACCTGTCCTTTGTAAAGACTCTTTTTAAAACCGATTTTTAATGTATTTATACACAGACTCATAGTGCCAGTTGTTGTCCAGTTTCCTAATGCTTTATCCCCCTCATTTCCATAATTCTCCAGGGACCATCCATGCTGCTTTTAATACCTATTTATTTATAGTCTTATTCATGTGTAAAATAATGATCTTTATGTTTTCTTTTGGAGAAGATCATGATATCAATTAAAAAACCCACAACAAATTCAAACCCAAATGAGGGCTGGTGCATGATGGATCCTTTTGGTTTGATTCACTAAAATATTTGTTTTATCTAAATGGATCCTTAAGTACCATTTTAAAAGGGACTTTTTCCATTTTCCTATTTCTTTCCGACTTCAGTTTAAGACCCTAATTTAGATTTAATACATTTTCCGTTGGTTGGGGAGGATATTTTTAGATATGACTCAAAAAATCAGTAGAAATGTTATTTTTTGGTCATCAGCAATAGATGGGAGATGTTCAGGGCACTGAGCTGCAGGACACAGAGGGTGGGCAGAGCTTGGGGCTGTCGAGATGAGGAGCTGCAGAAGAGAAATCCAGTGCTTCTGGCACTGATCATTTGGAAAAGCTTGCCTCTGGACAGCTGAAACATTAAACAAAAACTGACTGAAAAACCTCCTTTAAGGGGATTTTAGGCAAATAGGAGTTTAAATGCAGAGGTTTGATTGTGCTATGAAGTGACAAATGTTGGTTTGGAACTACCAGCTCAGTGTTAAAAGATATTGTGTGAGAAATGAACGAGGCCAATTTGAAGGAATAGAGAGAATTTGGAATTCGTGGGAGGATTTTTGTGTCAGGAGTGTCAGAGCTCCAGCTCAAGCACCAAACCCCCCACCACCAGCACAAAGCATGTTTAGAATGAAGTGTGTGGCTTTGGAGTGTGTCAGGACTTCTGCTCTTGGGAAACCCACTGGGCTCACACAGGTGATTCCACATTTTCTGTGTCCTGCAGTAGAGGCAAAAACAGGTTTCCCAGGGAAGCTGTGGCTGCCCCATCCCTGGAAGTGTCCCAGGCCAGCCTGGAGCAACCTGGGATAGTGGGAGGTGTCCCTGCCCATGGCAAGGGAGTGGAACTGGAACTGGGACATCTTTAAGGTCCCTTCCAACCCAGCCCATGCTGGGAGTGGGTGAAAGGCACTCGCTGTGATTCCTGCCTGGGTTCTGCTGGAATGTGCTCCTGGCAGCAGATCCAGCAGCTCTGGCCCTTTGCCAGCTGTGTGGCATCAGGGAGGTTTAGGACACAAACAATCCATCCTTGGCTGCTGCAGGCTGGGAGCAGATGGGAGCCCCACTGCAGTCAGGGATGCAAACAGGACTTTTCCTGCAGTAGGAAAAGCTCTTGGATGCATCCAGGGTGACCCAAAGACTGGAGCAAGGGGAGTGCAAACAGGACTTTTCCTGCAGTAGGAAAAGCTCTTGGATGCATCCAGGGTGACCCAAAGACTGGAGCAAGGGGAGTGCAAACAGGACTTTTCCTGCAGTAGGAAAAGCTCTTGGATGCATCCAGGGTGACCCAAAGACTGGAGCAAGGGGAGTGCAAACAGGACTTTTCCTGCAGTAGGAAAAGCTCTTGGATGCATCCAGGGTGACCCAGAGACCGGAGCAAGGGGAGTGCTCTGCTGGCAGGGGGAGGAAGTGGTGCTGAAAGACAAGAGGAGACACAGGCAGTGAAATCTGTGTCCTCCCCAGCCATAAAGCAGCAGCTCATGTGTTTGCACTGTGTTTTTCCCTGATTTGTGTGCCTGTGTTCCCGGGCAGGAGCAGCCTCTGTTCCCGCTCCCGACGCCGCGTCCCTTCCCACAGAAAAGGCTGGGGCTGTCCATGCTGGAGACATCCAACCTCCCCGAGCTCCAGAGGCTGGATTTGCTCCTTCAGCAGCAGCCAACCCTTTCCAGGCCACGGATGGGGGGTTTTCTGCTGCACCTGAAGCCAACCCTCCCAAAGGTGTCAATGATGTGTCCGCCCCAGGGACAGAGCTCGGCTTCACCCCGGCAGCAGATGCTGGATCCCACCACGGGGTGGATTTGGGATTTGCTCCAGCAGCAGATATGGAATCCCACCATGCCATGGACTTTGGATTTGTTCCAGCAGCAGCCGTGGAATCCCACCAGACCATGGATTTGGGGTTTGCCCCAGCAGCAGATGTGGAATCCCACCAGACCATGGATTTGGGGTTTGCCCCAGCAGCAGGTGTGGAATCCCAGCATGCCATGGATTTGGGGTTTGCCCCAGCAGCAGGTGTGGAATCCCAGCATGCCATGGATTTGGGGTTTGCTCCAGCAGCAGATGTGGAACCTCACCATGCCTTGGATTTGGGATTTGCTCCAGCAGCAGATGACAAAGCTCAGCACGTTATGGGCTCTGAGTTTGGCCCAGCAGCAGATGCAGAGTTTGCCCCAGCAGCAGAAGTCAACCATCACCATGCCCTGGATTCTGGATTTGCTCCTGCAGCTCCAGCCAAGCCTCTCCCTGCCGTGGATGCTGGGAATGTGTCAGTGGAAGCTCAGCCTGTCCCTGCAGCTGCCCCCAGGATTGCTGTGTCTGGGGAGCTGCTGACATCTGAGGCTGCCCTTCAGCAAGACAAATCTCCTGCAGGTGAGTGTGCTCAAATCCCAGACATAGATGATTCAGTTTGGAAAAGGCCTCTGAGCTCATGGAGCCCAGCATTGATTGGCTTTGGGTGAAGCACCTTGAGGAGAGCTCAGCTCTGCTCTCAGGACACACAGGAAATGCTTCATGGGGATTCTTCACTCACAGAACATAAAACTGGAGTTTTTTCATGATTTTTTAGTTTTCATTGGGCATTCTTAGCAGTGCTGAGTGGTTTCAGGACAGCCATGGAGATGTGTTGGCTCATCCCTGCTGGTGCTTGGCTTTGTGTCACCACCGCCCTCAGCTCTCACTGGAATCCCCCAAATCCTGCAGGACACAGAGCTGACAAACAGAGGTTCTTAAAAATGATTTCTGAAGAGACTAAAATGCTCAGCTGATGATTTTGGGACCTTTCCTTGGGATGACTGTAGGTGTTGGAGTGCTGGGAAGGGCGTGTTTGGTTTTCCATGGGGAGGTTTGCTGTGCTGTGTGGGTTTCCCCAGGGGCACCATCCCTCTGGAGAGAAAACTGCTCTCCAAAATTATATTTATTTTATATTTATATTACTAAAATGCAGCAAATAGTCCTGGGCAGAGGCAGCATGAGTGGATTGATTGTGTGTGGGGTTGGAGTGAGATTTTTTTTTCTTGTAGTACTCTTTAGGTTAATGATGAGGATAAATTTCAAGAGAGAAATTTTAACAAAAAAACCCCCACTAGAATGTAGTGACTGAGAGGCCCAGGTGGGTGAATGGAAGAGGAAGTGCAAGACAATACAGGAAGGTAGAAAGATCCTAAAAATCAGCTTTTGAAAGTGAGGAAACCCTTTAGTTCCTTGTGGGCAATAAAAACTAGGTGAGGGAGTGATTTTTATCCTATTTCACCTGATCTAAATTTAAAAACAGGAATTTTTATTCTTTACATTCCGTTTGCAGAAGCGACAGCAAAGGTGGAAGCGGAATCCAAAGTCCCAGAAGTTTGTGTGGATCACTCAGAGAAGATGAAGGACAGGAAACCTCCCCCCAGCCCCACTGAGGAGCACCTTCCTGGGAAAACCAACCATCACCCAGAGCCAGCAGGTGGGAAATGCAGCCCTGAGCAGAGCTGGGCTCCTCCTGCCCCTCACAGGCACTGCCCTGGTGCTCTCAGAGAGGCACCACCCTGGCATCCCAAGCAGGGTTTTAGTGTGTGCTGCCACGGGGCTGTCATTCACAGAACTCGTCCTTTCCTTCCTCGTGCACGGTTGTTGGACCAATGTCTGTCATCATTCTCCTTTCTATTTAAAATTTAAATAAAATTAATTACACAGAGAGCTGCTCTCCCGTATAATTATGCCTCACAAATTAAAACTGGGTGTAATTATGCAGAGTGAGGAATGTTGTAGTGTCTGTGTGAATGTATTGTAAGGTATAGATGAATACAAGATGATCAGCATTAGCCAGGGACTCCAGGCTGATAATGGAGTTCATTCTGGGTTTGAATTCCCAGTGGGAAGCTGGGGTAGTCTGAATTGGGTTGATTACAAAGAGGAAAAAACCCAAACAAACCCTCACCCTGTGCTTAAGCCTTGAAACAGCCCCTGCTTCGTGTTCCACCCCCACCTTGGCATGTGCAGAACATAAAAGTGCTGCTGGAACGGGGTTGTGAGGAGATGAAACAGCCATGTCTCATAAACTTCACTGCTGTTAAACACTAAATTAACCCCTTTCCTAGGGCTGGGGTTTGGCTGCAGGCTGCCTGCGCTCCTGAGACCTGAAGCTTTCTGTTCCTATCTTTCATGTTCCAGCTGAAGCAAAAGGAGCACTAGAAAATAAAGACCTTCCAGAAAAATCTGCTCCTGCTGAAGATGGTGAGGCACAAAAGGATGAGGCTGAGCACAACCACGTCCCACACGCAGAACCTCAGGAAGGGAAAACCCCACAGGAGCCCACAGGTAGGACATAAATCATAGTGTAAAATTCCATTTCCTCGTGGAAATCTCCTCTGGGAACTCTTCACCTTCTGCTCCTGGCTGTGGGGCCACCTGGGCAAGCAGAAATGTCTTTGTGTGGCTCTCAGTGCTCCTGGTGCTGGGCTCACCCTTCCCCTCGGATCCCTGCCCTCTCCAAGGCTCCTTTCCCTCCACATTCACACTAAAAGCCCAAATCTGTGTGCTCTGAGTGCTTTATCCCTGGGACTGGCTCACAGCTGTGCTGGAGGATTGCAGAGCTCCTCCTCCCTCTGCCATCAGCTCTGGCTTTTATTTTGGTATTAAAAAGGACCGTTAATTCTTACGAGGATATTCCCAGTGAGGATCTCCTTCCCAGTCGAGCTGTGTAATTGCCAGAGGAAGATGTGATTTCCTCCTGCTCCACTGACCCAGCCTCCAGAGGAGCTGGTGCTGCTCACACTCGGTGTGGAGGAGGATTTGTGGGCCAGGGCTAAGTGACAAGTGGCTGCTCCTCTCCTCAAACTCAGCTGAGGGATCCCCAGGGACACAGCAGGTGACCTTGGGACAGAGGTTCTGCCTCCCACTGCTTCCACCCTGGCTGCTGGGGAAACTTGGCTCTCCTGCCCCCATCTCTCTTCCCATCTTCCCACTAAACTTCTGTTTTCCCACTCTGGAAGGATGCCAACTAGAGATATAAAAAGGCTCTCTCTGATCTTGTCTTGCTGAGACAAAATGGATCCTTAATGCATTTTTAAAAAGCAATGGCATGTCCTTACAAGAACTGGTGCTTTTTGGTGGGGTAAGAGCCTGTGTCAGACTTGTGTTTCAATGGCACTGATGTGGGGATTTGGGATAGATTACACAGGTTTTGGGGTAAATACCTACCCCAGCCCTCCTGGGGTGGCTCTGGTGTGGTGCCAGTGCTGGGAAATGCTGCACATCTGACTATGGCCTGTTTGAGAGGGCTGCCATCACACAGAGAGTATATTTATTATTTCTTTTATCAAGCAAATAGTGGCCTTGATGTTTGAGCAGGCTTCCTGTATTCCAGGTCTTCCCACTGCACAAGTCAGGCAAGCTCCCAAATCCAGGGACCGTGGGTTTGGCAGAGCAAAACCTGCCCCAGTGCCTCTCACAGATGTGCCAGAGGAGCATCCTGTAGGTCTCCCACAGCAGAAGAGTCCTGAGCCCAAAGCAGATCCCTTTTCCACAGTGGAGCTTGGCTGTGGTGCTGGAACATCCCCTCGCTTTAGGGTTCCTCACAAAAAGGCCACCGGTGTCCCCTCGGAGCCTGTGGAGAGCTGCAGAGATCCCCCCCAGGAAAACTGGGATTTGGAAGGTGCCCTTGTGAAGAAAAAGAAAAAGAAGCCAAAACAAAGGAGAAGCCAGCTGCCGAGAGGGATGGAGTTCTGGGAGGAGAATGGAAGGGCCCCCAGAGCCCCCAGGAGTGCTCCCTCTGGGGTGGAACAGCAGAACCCCAACCTGTGCCCTGGAGTGTCTGCAGCTCACGGGGAGCATCCAGGAGGCAGAGCTCTGGATGTGCCAAAGGATGCTAAAATAACAACTGGGAGTCATATCCTGGATGAGCAAAATGCCTTCCCCGTGCCAGCCCCGGGACAGCAGGCCCCAAAATGCAGCGTGTCAGATGCCAAACCCAGGGAGGAAATGAAGACAGAGGGAATGAGAGATGACAGCTGGATGCTGGAAGCTAAAGGCAAAACCAAAGAGGTTCCCTCGGAGCAGGTGGGGGAATCTGCTACAGCAAAGGGACCCACCAAGCCCACAGAGAGAGATATTCCCAATAAAAGTGAGAAGAGGGAGGATAAGGAGTCAAAATGTGCTGACCTGACTGTCAATCTGAGCAAAGCAGAAACTCCCCTGCAGACCAAACCTTCAGAATTGCCCCTTTCCCATAAAAATAAGGAGCTTAAAACCCCGTCTCCAGGGTGGGAAGCACCCAGTGATTCTGTCCATCAGCCTTCCCTGGAAGCAGCAGCCAAGAAAAACTGGGAAAAAAGCAAAGGGGTTGAAAAGGAATCCCTCAGGCAGCCTCACCTGGAGGACAAGCTCCCTGTGGAGCCAAAGGCAGCTGGAGAAACCAAAACAGGGTCAGAGGGAGGACTGAAGACCCCAACAGATGCTCCTGCAGCTCCTGTTCCAGCCTTAATTTCACCAAAACCTGGGGAAGTTCCAGCTGTGCAGGACAGAAGGGCCGAGGGTGTTCCTGATGCTCCCAAACATCCCACCCCTGGCGAGGCAGGAGGCAGGGGGATGACAGCAGATTCCCCAGATCCAAACAAAGGGAAAGGATTTACTGCTTCAGAGCAGCAGGCTGGAAAAGATCCCAGTTTTACACCCGGGATGGACAGGCCTAAAAAAAAGCGCAGCGAAGGGAAAGGCAAAAGAATTAAAAGCTTCTCAGAGCAGATGATGCTCTCAGAGGATGGAGGCAAATTCACTGATGGAGGGAGGACAGATGAGGCTGGGAAAGAAGCAGCTTGTCCCGAAAATGGCCAGGGTGCTGCTGCCAGAGGACACCCATCAGGCAGCACTGCACAGGCCTGTCCCTCAGACAAGCCCAAAAAAAGGGGCAGCGATGGAAGGAGCAAAAAAGGGGAAAAAAGCTATTTTCAGCAGCCTTTCCTTGAGAATAAGATGGATGCAGGGAGTTTTCCTGAGGTAGTTGATAAGGCAAAGGAGGGCAGTGATAAGGGCATAGAGGGAGGTTGTGGCCCTGCTGGGGGCTTGCAGGAAAATGCAGCTAAAACGCAAAGGCCAATTGAGCTGGGAATGGAGAAACCGAAAGAAAATGTTGGGAAAGGTGAAATAGCTGATTTGGGAGCTTTAGACCAAGCTCTGCTGCTGGAAGGGAGCAGAGAGGAAGGCAGAAATCCTGCTCTGGCTGCCACCACGAGCCCAACAAAAGAGATGGGTTTGGTTGGGAAAGGCAGAGAGGCCGGAGGTGCTGCCGGCGAATCCGCCAGGCTCAGCTCGGGTGTGACAGCTCTGGCAGAGAAACCCAGGAAAAGGAGCAGTGATGGGAGAAGGAAACAGCCTGAGAAAAGTCCCTCCGGGCAGGCAGCTGTCCTGGGTGCTGGGGGGGAAGGCAGCCGGGAGCAGGTGGCTGGAAGCAGGAGGGAAATGAGCTTGGATGAGGAAAAGGGCTCTGGTTTGCAGAGACAGAGTCTGGCGGAGGAGCTGGGGAAGCCCAAAATCCAGGGTGGCAGTGGAAGCTTCTCTGAGCAGCCAAATCTTTCAGGCCATAAAACAGAGACTTCAGAGCCAGAAATAGGCAGTGCTAAAGAAACTTGGCTCGTGAGTAAAGGGAAGGAAGCAGATAAATCCCAGCCTCTCTCGGAGCACAGGGCAGGGAGGCACAGTCCCAATGGGGAACTGGGGGTGGACACACCCGAGGGTAAAAGCAGAGATGGGAAAGGCAAAAAGGCTGAGCACAGCCCTGAGCTGGGGCCAGGTGACATCCCTGCAGTGGGACACGTTCAGCAAACTCAGTCTGAGAAGGGCAAAGAGAATTCCAGGACTCCAGTGGCACTGCTGGGTCACCTGCCTGATCCTGCCAAGGTACAGGCTCCTGCTGTGCCTCTGGAGCCAGGGAAATCACACACGGGTGGAGAAGAGAGGCACAAAAAGGGGCAGCCTGACCCACAGCAGCCTTTTCTGCTGGAGCATAAAGCAGGAGCAGGGATGTTCCCTCCTCCTGGCCTGGAGATCGGGGACAAACCTGAGGCAGGAGGTGCCAGTCCTTGCAGCAGGAATAAAAACCCTATTCCAGAGCATCCAGCAGTGTCAGATCCCAGCCTGGCCCCAGTCACTGAGAGATCTAAAAAGAGGGGTTATGATGGAAGCAGTAAAAAGGCTAAAAATGCCTCCAGGCATTCTGTTCCTCTAGAGGCAAAACCAGACAGGAGAGAAGCACAGCCTCCCGTGGGATCTGGGCTGGAATGTGGGCTGGAAGACACAGATTTTGTAGATGAAAACAGAAACATTAAAAACTTTCCCATTGGCCCTCAAAGGCTTTGGAATAATAAAGGAAGTGACTTCAAATCCGTGGTTCAGACCACAGCAAGTGGCCCTGGTGACGTGGGTGATGCTCCCTGTGGCCTCCCAAAGCAGAGGGATGGGGGTGCAGGGACTGGGGGCCTTCCTCCTCCTCCTCCTCCTCTGGAATCAGTGGCAGAGAAAAGCAGCAAAGAGGCAGGACCTGGTGCTAAGAAGGAGGTGCAGACCCAGAAATCTCATGAGCAGCCCATCAATCTGGGACACAAAGAACCTGGAAAAGAGATCTCAGAGAAAGATGGGAAAAGCAGAGAGGCTGCTTCCCAGGATGGTCAGTCCAAGGACAAAAGTCACCTTGCCCCCATGGCAAAGGTGGATGATAAAGAAGTAAAACCCACTGACAAAAAGCACAAGGCTCCCTCAGAGCTTCCTCATAAGGTGCCAGATCCAAAGCCCAGAGCAGCCCCTGGAGCTGCTGGAGGGACGGGGGGACTGGAGGCTGCTGTGGCCTGTGCAGAGAAGGGCACAGGGGGCATTTCCCCAGCCCCTGCAGGGACACCCAGGAGCACAGCCGAGGCAGCCGTGTCCCAGGCTGTGCCAGGGGCTGGCATGGACAGGAAAGCTGGAGGGGCTGAGCTGGGCAGGGGCACGAGGAGCGAGCAGAGCTCACCCCAGCAGCGGGGCACTGAGCCTGAGGCTGCTGGGTCACATGGCACTGCTGCCCAAACTACCCAAAAACAGCCCAAAGAGAGCAAAAAAGGTCCCTCTCAGCCTGCAGAGGAGGGCCCTGCTCGTGCTGGTGAGGCTCTCCTGGAGGATGCTCCTCATGGCAGGGAGGTTCTCCTGAGGGTGTCAAAGTCTGAGGCAGGTAAACCTCCAGGCACAACCAAAGAAAAGGATTCTCAAGACACAAAGAAAGAAAGAGAAACTCAAGAAACAGCTAAAGAAAAGGAACCTCAAGAAACAACTAAAGAAAAGGAACCTCGAGAAACAACTAAAGAAAAGGAGTCTCAGGAAATAACTAAAGAAAAGGAGTCTCAGGAAATAACTAAAGAAAAGGAGTCTCAGGAAATAACTAAAGAAAAGGAGTCTCAAGACATGAGTAAAGAAAGAGAAACTCAAGAAACAACCCAAAAAAAGGAATCTCAGGACACAACTAAAGAAAAGGAGTCTCAAGAAATAACTGAAGAAAAGGAAACCCAAGACACAGCCAAAGAAAAGGAATCTCAAGCCCCAGCTAAAGAAACCGAAGAAGAACGTGAACAGAAAGCTGTGAAAGAGGCAAAGAAAGAGAGAGCGAAGGCAGCAGAGCAGCTCAAGGGCTACATGAGACCCACCAAGGCCCGAGGGGTGGCAGCCCTGGCAGCCAGGCCTGCCCCAGCCAGAGCTGTGCCCCGGCAGCCGAGAGCGGCCGCAGCGCCACGGCCGGACAGAGGTGTGTGAGTGCCCGGGGAGCCCAGCAGCAAAACCGGGCTGCTGCGCGTCCCTGCCTTGGCATGAGCCCCAGTGGGCATCCCAGCGTGGCATGAGGGGTGTGTGCTGCTCTGCCCGGGCTGCTGGTGCTGCTTGCCTGGCTCACGGTGCTAATTCCCGACGTTGGGAGCGCTGGCAGCTCGCTCCGAGTTCCAGAGCTCTGCTCTGGGCTTTGATCCCTTCAGATTGAGTTTTAGAAATACCGTGGAACGTTTGGGTAAATCGGCGCTTTGGGGTGCGAAGCTGCGTTGGCTTCGTGTCACCTGAGCCTTGAGCTGTGGTGTGACAGTGTTTCCCATGGCCCTGCTCAGGGATGGAGGATTCCAGGGGCAGGGAATGTTCTGGGGCACTGTTGTTGGCAGGGTTTGGGTTCATCCCACCTCACACCAACTGCATCTCCTTTTCCTCCTGCAGTTGGTTTGGCTTAAGCCTCCTTGAGCCACTTCATCCACAAAATGTGTTTCCTTCTGGAATCAAAACCTTTTCCAGAGCAGCTCTAATGAAACAGTGGTGGGACTGATGTAAATTTTGAGAGTTTATTCCTCTGTGGAGACTTGGGATGGGCTGGTCAGCATCCAGGGCTGGGCACCCTGGCTGTCCTCCAGGGAAAAAGGTCCCTGTGCTCATAGGAAATGAGCTGGAATTCATCCCACAGAACTGAGTCGAGTTCTTAGAAATTTTGAAATATGGGCAGAGATGAAATTACAAATATTCTTGTACTTGTGCTCATTCTAAAGCTCCCTGAGAAAGAGTTGGCATCTCTGTGAACCCCACTCTGCTGAGATGGGCTGGGAAGTTTATCCCTGCCCTCAGGTGCTCTCCATTTTTGCCTTGTCATCAGGCATGAAAGTTTGTTCCTGTTCTGCGGAGTTTCTTGCTGCCAGTTTGCATGATGCAGCCACTAACTCACCAGACCCCGAGCTCCAGAGTGCCTTAACATGCTGCTCAGGTTTTTGAGAGGTTTTGTAATTTTAATGAGTGTTGCATAACCTGAAGTAGTTCTATTTTAGTGGAAGTGGTGTTCTCTGCATGAACTTGTGCCTGCAGAAGTGATGCTCTTTGGTGCATGATGCAACAGAACAAAGGGAAAGCTGAAGGCAGCATCTTTTGCAAAACCAACATTTCTTCAAAGCCTTTCCATTGTCTGCCAGGAGTTTTTGAAAGAAAAGCTCCTCCTGAATGCCTTGCACAGGTAACCGTGCACGGATTGGAGGAGTCCTGGCTCAGAGTAGCACAGCAGCCTGTGAGTAAGTTGGCACATACTTTACACCTGGAAGTTGTCCTGGCGTGAGTTTTCTCAGGGCTTTGATAACATTCCATTGCTTTCATCCTTTCAACACTCTGTAGATTCAACAGTTGGTTTGTTGGGATTTTTAAGAGGAGCTCAGAAGGACCAACTCTGAATTCCCCCCCGAGGGTGCTGGGCACTGCCCAGGCTCCCCAGGGAATGGGCACATTCCCAAGGCTGCCAGAGCTCCAGGAGCATTTGGCCAGCACTCTCAGGCACAGGGTGGGGTTGTTGGGGTGTCAGTGCAAGGCCAGGACTTGGATCAATGATCCCTGTGGGTCCCTCCCAGCTCAGGAGCTTCCATAGTTCCATGGCTGAACTTGTTTTGGAACTCTTGGTGCCGTGTTCCCACAGCAGTTTAAGGTCCTTTGCCATCCCAGAATCTCAGGATCACAAAGGTTGGAGTCCTGTGCCCAATCCCCACCTTGTCCCTGGATCACTGAGTGCCACATCCAGGCCTTCCTGGGACACTCCAGGGATGGGGACTCCAAACCCCCATGGGCAGCCCCTTCCCAGAAATCCAGATCCGTGACCAAGGCTTTTATATCCCTTTCCCTCCGTGCCTGGCCCTTCATGGAACAGCTGTTCCACGAGCTGCAAACAGCCACAAAGCCTGGCTGAATCCCTCAGTTGGCACAAGTGGTGTGGAAGAGCCTGGGGCGGATCCGAGGCCGGAGCGGGGAATTCGCACCCGAGCTGAGCCCAGGAATCAGTGAAGGGAAAGGTGTTGAGATCCCTGGCCCTGGTGAATGTGCTTGTTTACTGACAGGGAATCAGGGAATTGTTCAGCTTGGAAAAGTCCAGCCATTAACCCCAGCACTGCCAAGCCACCACTGAACCACGTTCCCCAGTGCCACATCCACACGTTCTTGGACCATTTCCAGGGCTGGTGATTGCAGCACTTCCCTGGGCAGAGCTGCAGGGATCCAGGAGATCACTGTAAAAGTCCAGATGTCACGTGGACTGTGTGTCCCCTCCATGTGCCTCTCTGTGCTCCTGTTATGTCACAGTTGGAGGCTCAGGGGTTTTGGATTTTTGGCTGTTGCCACACCTTGGCCAACACCTCACCCGTGTTTGTCAGGCAGCACTGAGAGGCTCATAGCCCACACCTGATATCCAACAGGATCCTGGAATGGTTTGGGTTGGGAGACACCTTAAGGATCACCCAGAGCCACCCCTGCCATGGCAGGGACACCTCCCACTGTCCCAGGCTGCTCCAAGTGTCCAACCTGGCCTTGGACACTTCCAGGGATCCAGGGACAGCCACAGCTGCTCTGGGAATTCCATCCCAGTCTCCCCCCCCCCTCCCAGCCAGGAATTCCTTCCCAATATCCCATCCATCCCTGCCCTCTGGCACTGGGAAGCCATTCCCTGTGTCCTGTCCCTCCATCCCTTGTCCCCAGTCCCTTTCCATCTTTCTTGTTTCCTTCCCCTGGTGGGCAGGCAGTGATTTACTCCCAGATTAAGGCATTTTGGAGGATCTCCTGCTAAAGTTCAATGATGAAATCTCTTTAGCCAGGCTCCCATGTCCCACGCTGTGTGTTCCAGGATAACAGGACACTCCCCTAAAAACATCAGCTCTTCTCTGTGCTGCTAAAATAGGTCCCAGCGTTGTGGTACAGCTCCCTCGGGAGTCATGGCAACTGTGATGCTGCAGATTCCTCTCTCTGATGGAAGTTGGATCCATTTCCTGTAAATTAGGCCTTGCACACTTCTGTAATTTTATTTTTTTTCTATTTTTGACTGTGCAGCTTAAGGAACGTTGGCTATAAGGCTGATCATGCAATTTGAATTTAATCCCTTATCCCTCCTTTGGGTTTATTTCAGCTTCTCATTGTTGTCGTTGCCATTGGAAGAACTGCCCCAGAGTCTCCTGGAAAATTATTTTATACCTTTTAATGTCAGGAGGCAGCTGAGCTGATAACAGAAACACGACAGGCTTTATCAGCCTTTACAGTGTGACTGAACCTTTGTGTTGCCTCGTGTGTGAATTAAAACTCAAATTGGGAATTAGAGATGACAAGCAGAGGCCTAAATTCTGTACTTGCAAGGGGGTGCCTTGGCTGGGTGCTGGGGAATGGGTGAGGGGAGAAATGATGGGAGGTTTTCACCCAGCCAGGGTTGTGCTGTTGGATTCCGATTTGCTGCCGACGTCCCCCTTCCCTCTGCTCCTCAGGCTCTATTTCAAAGGGACACTTGCAAAAGATATTTTTTTCTTCAATCTGTCCTTAAAGAATAGTCGATTTTAAAAAAAGAAATTAATTTGTTTCGGTGTTTGGGGGGCTGTATCCTCTTATGGATTTTGATTTGCATAAGCTGTTCAGCCCAGGGCCAGCTCGGGTCCCTGATGCTGCGGGCAGGGAGCTCATTGCACAACCACCCTGTGGTGCAGACAGTCTGCTCCTGAATTACTGCCCCAGATGGGGGCTGGGGGGGCTGTTGGAGTGCTCATCTCATGCCTGGATCCCTCTTTCCCTCCCATCCATCCCTGTGGCTGCCTCCTGTCCTCAGTCCATGCCAGGCTGTCGTGCTGCCCATTGCCACAGTCACCCTGTGGGATGCAGGGCAGATTTCTCAACAGTTTGTGTGCAAATCAAATGCATTTAAAAGCAAGAAATGCCCATCCCTGTTTAATGACAGGATTTGCTTTGCTTTTACAGCCACAATGAAGCTCTTGCTGTAAATATTTTCTTTTCCTGCCTGGTTTCCATTATTCGAAGTGGGTCTAGCATTTGCACAGTAACCTTTCATTCATACCATGTTTGTAGTTCTCCTGTGGGACCCCAAACTGTAATTGGGTTTGTCTGACAGGAGTTCATCAGCTGATTAACGTTGTGTTAATCAGGGCAGGAGCTGAAGGATGTGCAAGTGCAGCCAGTCATCCTGAGATCATCAGCACAAATGCAATCGTGCTGGAGGAACTCATAATAACAGAGGGGCTCTAATAATGCTTTTGAAATGCTCAGTGTCATCATATTGCAGCCTGTTCGTTAATTAAAGACCTGTTAATTATCCCAGTGGGGTGTGTGAGGGAGCTGAACCCCACACGGTGTCAGCAGCCAGTTCCCTGTCAGTGTTACATGGATTTGTGAGAAGACCTTGGCCACGAGCTGCTTTCCCTGCCCCTGCTGTGGGTTTGGTTCAGCTTGAACAGAAGGTTTTGTGGAGGTGTTGGTTCTGGCCCTGGCTAAAAGCTGAGCTGAGCTGAGCTGAGCTTACAGGGTGTTTTTCCAGAGGTGCAGCTCTGCAGTGCTGGGTGCTCAGGGGCCTCTGATCCAACAGGATCACAGAATCCCTGAATGGTTTGGGGTGGAAGGGACCCTAAAGTTCATCCCATCCCACCCCTGCCATGGCAGGGACACCTCCCACTGTCCCAGGGTGCTCCAAGCCCCATCCAGCCTGGCCTTGGACACTTCCAGGGACCCAGGGGCAGCCACAGCTGCTCTGGGCACCCTGTGCCAGGGCCTCCCCCCCCTCCCAGGGAACAATTCCTCCCCAATATCCCATCTAAATCCACCCTCCTTGCCCTGTCCCACCCCACAGCTCTATGTTCTCTCAAGGATTACCCAAACCAGCTGTATCCCAGTGCAGATGCCCCTGTTTTTTCCCAGCTGGTTTCCTACCCTGTTCCACCAGCTCCTGGTTTCTCTCCAGCTGGGTGCTGCTGTGCCCAGCTCTCCCTTGGAGCTGGCACCCACCATCCTTGGCCGGGGCTCCCTGAGGTTGATTTCCTTCCTTTATTTTATATCCCTGCTCATCCTTGACACTCGGATTTTCAAGAAAAGCTGGGAGCGAAACAAATCCACTTCTGGCTGCAGATTCTGCCAGGCTGAGGCTGCTGACCACATTTCCTTAGTGATGCTGTTTAACTTTCAGGGGAAATCTGAATTCCAAGCCTCTTTTGCTGGCTGATGTTGCCAGTCTGTGGCTTGTGCATCATTCGGTGAACTTTGTGTTGCCTCTTCTCGGTTTCCACCATCAAATACCCCCACGATAAGCAAATATTGAGATGGAACACTCTGTGTTTGATTTCTGGTTCTGGCTGATCTCTGATTTTTGATGTAAATTCTAAAGCAGGATTTGATCTGTCAATGCCCCGTCCTATAAAACACGAGGCTGTGTTTAAGGTTTGTACAACTCCACACCTTTGCAGTGTTAAGCTGATGGTCAGAATCCTAAATATTCCAGTTTTATCCTTTGGCCTGGCTTCTTTGCAGCCTGTGGGAAGAAGTGAAGCGTGAGTGGAGTGGGGGTGTCAGGCTGGTTCCACAGGCTGAGCAGCACAGCCCTTGTGTGTGTGTGAGCACACGGGGCAGGGGCTGTGTAAATCACAGTTTCCTGGACACACAGAGCGTGTCCTCGTGGCTCTGGTCACTCTGATTGCTGTTCTTGGTAATAACTCTTAATTAGAGACCACACCAACGACGCTGGCACGGAGGAGCTCATCATCCTGGAAAGTGATGTTGCCTTAGAAACCAGTGCAAGAGGCTGCACAGAAACGATTGTGTTAGATTAAAGCAAAAAAAAAAACCCAGAGCATTAGCAGGGATAAGTAATAGCTTCGGGAGTGAAGCAAAAATAGAAGCACTAGGCTGATTCATCTGCTGAGGCTGGGAGGATGCAGATTGGGTACCAGAGCTGACGTGGGATGTAGTGATCTCCGCCCGCTCCGGGGACTGGCACAGCCCAGTTCCACCTGGAACGGCCCAGGGAGGGCACAGGCATCCCTTGGGGGTGGCTGCCCTTGGAAAAGGATCGATGAAAGCATCCCAGTAGATCTGAGTGGCTGCAGAGGTGGTTGGTGCTGGGACTGAGACCTGTGCTGGGTGTGCTCAGTGTCCTGGACAGGCTCATTTCTGTCAGCTCGTCCTGCAAGGAAGGACAGGCTTTAATGAGGATGAAAGGTTGTGAGCAGGCAAAACAGACACTTCCTCCTCATGACCAGGCAAACCAGACCCTTCCTCCTCGTGAGCAGGCAAAACAGACCCTTCCTCCTCGTGACCAGGCAAACCAGACCCTTCCTCCTCATGACCAGGCAAACCAGACCCTTCCTCCTCGTGAGCAGGCAAACCAGACCCTTCCTCCTCATGATCAGGCAAAATAGACCCTTATTACTTGTGACCAGGCAAAATAGACCCTTCCTCCTCATGACCAGGCAAAATAGACCCTTATTCCTCGTGACCAGGCAAAATAGACCCTTCTTCCTCGTGACCAGGCTGCTCTCACCCCTGGGAGGGAGTGGGGAGCTTCAGGCAGTTGGGAAGCTCCATGTCCAGAAACCAGATTGGGGCCTCATTTACAGGATCTTGTAATGATGTCACTGCTCCTGCCTGACATGAGAGGTGGTGGGGAGCCCAAGGGAGTGGGAAACCGCAGATTTGGTGCCTGAAGAGTATGAAATCTTCCTCCAAGGTGAACTGAGGGTAAAAGCAGTGGTTGGAGCTCCTTTGAGGGTGTCTGACTCCCCCTTCCAACCCAGTTCCGCTCCAGTGAGATCCTCCCTTGTCTGAGTCACCTCTCCAAATCTGCCCAACTCTGTATTCTGAACATCCTCCCACCCTTTCTGGCTCATCTTCATTGACCAGTCTGCCTTTTAATTCTTCAGAGAATTTAGGGTTTATAAGAATCTAAAGGATCAACAGGAACCAAAGCTCTGGTGGGAGAGCTGCTGGCCACAGCTGCTGGCCATTGCTGGCCTTGCTGGAAGCGTTGCACAACCACCGTGGCACAGCTTCAGAGGCAGAATATTCATAAATGGAAATCAAAAGAAATGAATTAGATAGAAGATAGAGGCCAGGGCACTGGAACTGGGAAGGGATCTGGGAGCAGCAGGCTGTGGGCAGGAGGAAGCTGTTGGAAAGCTCTCAGTGTATGAACTCTGCATTACCTCCATTAATGTCTTGGGAGATAAAATAGTGGATGGCTTTGGAGATTTTTCATAGCTAAGCATTCTCCTGCTTCTGAGTATCCCAAGTATTGACTGTGGTTCATTTCCTGCATTAAAAATATTATTTAATAAAGCAGCAGCGAGGGCTGTTGCTGCCTGTACACTGAGTCAGGCTTTTCCTTCCAGTGATGCAAATCCCTTCCATGATCCTGGGCTCTGAAGTATCAGCCCTGAAATCAAAGAGGGTTTTCTCCTCTGTTAGAAATGGTAGATGTTTGTTTTTTAAAAAAAAAAAATCTAATAAAAAGCTCCTAGGTGGTTTCACAGAGCTTTACAGGGCTGCCCTCACTCCTGGGGAAGTGCTTTAAGGAATCTCTGATGGATTGAGATTTCCTGTGAAAAAATCTTGGTTTGGATTGAGTGAGCAATGGAGGAATAACAGTAATTACACAGGATTAGAGGAACTCAAGGCCTGCCAGATTGGGGAGCACAGTCAGTACTTTCAGAGTGAGCAAGTGCTTGCAAACATTAGTCCTACATCAGTGAGGAGGGACAGCACGAGCCGTGAGCTGAGAGCCCGTTTCCCACAGCAAGACACCTCTGAATATGTTAGAGCAGAGAAAAATTGTTGAGGCTCTTTGAGAAGTGAAGGTTGTGGGTGGAACTATTCTGGTTAATTAGAGGCTGTCAGGAAAGATTCATATAACTTACAGTTCCTTAGTCATTGTTTTTAAATATAGCAGTGCCTTAAATCCCAAGCTTAAATACAAGCAGATAAATGTGTGGATTGTAGCATTTCTCACAGCAGGTTCAATTCAGGGGGCGTAGTGGAACTTGCAGGCTCTGGGTATAAAAATACATTTCTCTCAGTTCAGCTCGAGCAGGGGAGGCCTTTTCCATGAGCTCTGAGGACATTTTCTCCAGGGTGGAGTGTGTCGATATCCGGGATGGTCGATGTATTGTGACCCTGGTTCAGAGAGCAAAATCTGCCTCAGTCAAGGATTAAGCTGCACCGGACACTTAAGAATAAAAGCTGAATCTGCAGTTTGGTGCTAATGCAGCCTCTGAGCAACCTCCAGCCCAGTTTAACCAGGGGATTGGTGCCCAAATCAGGACTCCCAGTTGGAGAAGCCCCGTGGGGGTGCTGGAGCAGAGGTGGCTGAGTGGGGAACGTCAGAGGTGCTGAGGCTGGGTTGGGGTGGATCAGCACAGAGTGTGCAGTGCTGGTGTGAATGAAGTGTGACAGAAAAATCCACCTGCAACCAGGAAAACAAGCAATGAAGTTCATGTTTTTGGCAACTGGGGCACAGGTTTGGCTTGGCTGGCGAATTCTGTGGACCCTAAGAGGCAGCTGTTTCAAAACACAGATATGTGGCATCTTTAAATCAGCTAAAAATATTGTAAGATATGTTCACGTTCAAAAAATATATAATTGAAATGAATCTTGCAGTGTTTGAGACTCCAGGACCTTTCCAAACACGTCCCATCCCATCCTTTTCAGCTTTGTCCTCTTGCTTACGGGAGCGATCCGGTTTGTGAATTGTGAAATCCTCATTACAGCAGGACTTGTGATCACTGTTGACTCCAAAAGAATATATTAAAATCACAGAAAACAAAGCCCTTGTGCTGAAAGAGCTCATTCTGCACTGTCCTTTCGGGGCTGGGCTGGGGGGGGCCGTGTTCTGGTTTTGTTTGCGGGGGGAACGCTGACCTTGGTTCCTGCCTGTTCTTGGAATGGCTCATCAGCAGGAATTGATACTGATAAAAGCATCGATCACAGCCGAGTTTGGCAGAGCAAAAGGAGAGGGTGACATCCCCCCACACGTGTCGGAACCCCCCAAAGGCTACTCACAGCAAACCCCTTCCCCTGAGCTGATTAAACCCACGCCAGCCTCAGCCCAGGGCCGGGCGTTCGCGCTCCCCAAAGTGAATTCCTGAGGATTCTCCACAAAAGGATGCAACCTGCCGGTTTCTTTTGAACTAGTGGCTGGCTGCAGTAAGTGAAGGCGACGGCGCAGGGGGTGGGGAGGACGGGGTTTGTCACGAATACCGGGGGCACGCTGTGTCGTCACGGCAGCGAGCCCGGCGCGCCGAGCGCTGCAGCCGCCGAGGCAGCGGAGCCGCCGCGATGTCCCTGTCGAACCAGCAGCCAGCCCCGCTCTCCGAGTACAGCCCGCTGGGCAAGGGCAAGAGCCCCGAGAGCTTCCCGGCAGCCTTCCACCGCATGGAGTCCCCGAAAGACTTCGGCAAAACCGAATTCGAGTGGCAGAGGACCGAGGGGAAGCTTAACGAGATTGGCTTGAACGTGAACTCGGGGGGACCGATTAAGGACGGGCTCGTTAAGAACGCCGGTTTCACGGATGAGGACAAGCTCTGCTTCTTCGAGGGAAAACTAGACAAAGAGCTAAAAATAGCTCAGAAAGACAAAAGAGAAATTGAGGTGCCGGGCAAGAAATACCAGGCGGCTGCAGGTCACCTTGAGAGCTGGTCGTTGATTTCGGAAACCTTTCCTTCTGCAGAAGGGAACTTCGCGAACCCTAAAGCGACCGATTTTCGCGTGGGACAGGCAGGAGCCGAAAAACCCGGTCCAGGGCTGGGTAAAAATGAAGCCATCACCGACCAGGAGAAAGCCGTGGGTAAGGCTGGGATGGAGACCAAATGCCAGCCAGAGCCGAAGCTGCCCCATCTATCCGTGTCGGAGAGCGATGCCAGCAAATACATGAAGGAGCAGGAAATCAGTGTCTGGAACCCCAATTTCCACCCCATCCTGCCGAACGATTCGGGGGCTAAAGAAGCGGCCGTGAAAAAAGATGGAGCCCCCGGCTATTGTGTCCTCGGGGTGGTTAATGACAACTACGGGCAGAGCGGGCTCTCTTCCCCCACTCCCGCACCCAAAGCAGCCCCTCCGACCACCACCGTGGAGCTGGCCCAGGATGAGTCCAAAAGCAGTGACCTGAGCGAGAGCCCCGAGATGGAGGAGGAGATGGAGGAGCAGCTGGGCTGTGAGGGCAGTTTGCTGGCCAGGGCTGCCCACCAGAGGAAGGCGATGAGGCGTGCGATGTCAGAGTGCTCTCACTTGTCGGTGCCCCTAACCCTTAACCTGGCCGATAAATACCCTGAGCCGGTGCTTAGAGAAGACGTCGCCACTGGGCTGCTCTCTCCTAATAGCAGCCTGACCCAGAGCCGCAGCCCCACGGCCGGCAAGCCGAGCGCCCCGATGAAGAGGTCACTGACGGTGGCGGAGGAGCAGGCGGCCGTGCCCAGCCCCGCAGCCCCGCCGAGCCCGGCCGTGCCCGGCCCCGGCGCGCAGCCCCCGGCCCCGCCGCACGAGGAACCGGCGGCCAAGAAGCGAGAGGAGTGGAACGGCGGCAACTCGCTCAAGAAAGAGCTGGGCAGCCCGAGCGTGTTCCACAGCAAGCTGGAGCAGATCCCCGAGCTCGGCAGCCAGGACAAAGAGCGGCAGGAGGCGGCGGGCAAAAGGGACAAGAGGAACGGCACCGATGGAGCGGCGGGGGCCGGTGCTCCCCAAAGCAAAGGCGCCGAGCCGGGAAGCGGCGAAAACGCTCCCCNATACCAGGCGGCTGCAGGTCACCTTGAGAGCTGGTCGTTGATTTCGGAAACCTTTCCTTCTGCAGAAGGGAACTTCGCGAACCCTAAAGCGACCGATTTTCGCGTGGGACAGGCAGGAGCCGAAAAACCCGGTCCAGGGCTGGGTAAAAATGAAGCCATCACCGACCAGGAGAAAGCCGTGGGTAAGGCTGGGATGGAGACCAAATGCCAGCCAGAGCCGAAGCTGCCCCATCTATCCGTGTCGGAGAGCGATGCCAGCAAATACATGAAGGAGCAGGAAATCAGTGTCTGGAACCCCAATTTCCACCCCATCCTGCCGAACGATTCGGGGGCTAAAGAAGCGGCCGTGAAAAAAGATGGAGCCCCCGGCTATTGTGTCCTCGGGGTGGTTAATGACAACTACGGGCAGAGCGGGCTCTCTTCCCCCACTCCCGCACCCAAAGCAGCCCCTCCGACCACCACCGTGGAGCTGGCCCAGGATGAGTCCAAAAGCAGTGACCTGAGCGAGAGCCCCGAGATGGAGGAGGAGATGGAGGAGCAGCTGGGCTGTGAGGGCAGTTTGCTGGCCAGGGCTGCCCACCAGAGGAAGGCGATGAGGCGTGCGATGTCAGAGTGCTCTCACTTGTCGGTGCCCCTAACCCTTAACCTGGCCGATAAATACCCTGAGCCGGTGCTTAGAGAAGACGTCGCCACTGGGCTGCTCTCTCCTAATAGCAGCCTGACCCAGAGCCGCAGCCCCACGGCCGGCAAGCCGAGCGCCCCGATGAAGAGGTCACTGACGGTGGCGGAGGAGCAGGCGGCCGTGCCCAGCCCCGCAGCCCCGCCGAGCCCGGCCGTGCCCGGCCCCGGCGCGCAGCCCCCGGCCCCGCCGCACGAGGAACCGGCGGCCAAGAAGCGAGAGGAGTGGAACGGCGGCAACTCGCTGCAGAAAGAGCTGGGCAGCCCGAGCGTGTTCCACAGCAAGCTGGAGCAGATCCCCGAGCTCGGCAGCCAGGACAAAGAGCGGCAGGAGGCGGCGGGCAAAAGGGACA
>VZRV01008109.1:63758-73761 GCA_013398115.1 Falcunculus frontatus | reverse complement strand
AAAGGCGCCGAGCTGGAAGCCGGCAAAACGGCTCCTCTGGAAAGAAAAGAAATCGAGGTCAGCAGTGTGCAGAGCTCTCCGTCTCCCAAGCAAGGAGATTTACCACGTGATGGTATGTTACTAATTTTTACCTCGCTGGGCAGTGAGCGGACAGGAGCCGGGAAGTGCCCGGTGACTTTAGAGCCCGGAGGCGCGGGGCGGGCGGAGGGCGCACCTGGGAGAGCGGCACCGGCCGTGCTCGGCAGGCAGAACAAAGGATGGGCTTTTACACTGATAAAAACGGAGGGGAAATGGGAAAAATTAATTGCCTGGCTGGTTGCACAGCATCTGGTGCAGCAGCAGCTGTTGATGGCTTGTTGGGATGCTGAACTTGAGCAGTGGATTTTCAAACCCGTGGCATCCTCAGGGGTCTGCACCGCTCTCCCCTGGGTACCCTTCTGCCGCACCTCCCCCGAGCAGAGGTACCCCTGATCACGAGCTGTATTGTGAGAGCAGGGTGATAGCAAAGTCGAAAACTTTCAGCCCGTGCCAAAAAAATCTGCGGATTGTGCTTTTCCCGTAAGCTTCTGGCACCTTTTGCCGTTTCTGTTTGAGGGGAGCACAAGAGTGATGGGTGGAATGATTTATGGAGTTAAGCTCTTCCCGGTGCTGAAATTCAAAGTGGAATTTCCCCGTCACTTTCTGGAAGCTCTTTCCCAAAACCCCCCCTTTTGGAGCCGTTCCTGTTCCAAGGGTCAATAGCAGCTTGTTGTATTCTGTGGGGTTTGTTGTTTCAATAAGTGCTGTGGTGTATGAGGTCACTCTTCCCGGATTTAAAATCTGTGAGAAGAGTAGTTAATCTTTGTTCTCCCGCCTGGAACAACATCTCTGTGTCCCCCTTGCCAGCCCCAGCCAGCAATAAACCTGCTTTTTTCCCAGATTTTGGATGCGAGGACGGTGTTTGTGCTTTGTCTGCCGTCCGCATTAACGAGAGGAGAGAAAACGTGTCAGGGGATAAAGACAAAAGATTTGCATGAGAATTTTTGCATCCTTTCGTAGCCAGCCGGTTTGTCAGACCCTCGGAGGACTGATGTAAAATGGAAACTGTCACGTTGTCGTGGGAGGGGAGGGTAAAACACCGCTGTGCAGAGGGGGGAGCTGCTCAGGTAGAGCCCCAAAACACTTGGGGTGAGCTGAGCTCTCTGAGCGGGGCAGGGCAGCCCTGAGGGGCTGTGCTCACACAGCCACGGGTTTGTTCTCCTCTGGGTTTGTGGTGTGTGAGTGACACCCCATGGTCACTCGGGTGGCTCTCGCTGCCCGCGCCGGGCTCTGGTCATCGCCCTTCAGCCAGTGGTCACTCAGCACTGCTGTGCCTCATTACAGTTCTGCTTTCTCTAATTATTTCTCTAAGGTTCTTCAGCTTCCAGTCTCGTGTTTGGGGAGCTGTGGAACAAGGTTTGGGCAGTACAAACTCCCCTCTGTGATGTGCCAGCGTGTCTCAGCTTTTCACTGAACCACAGAATCCAAGGATGGGCTGGGTGGGAAGGGACCTTAAAGCCCATCCAGTGCCACCCCCTGCCGTGGGCAGGGACACCTTCCACTGTCCCAGGGTGCTCCAAACCCCATCCAGCCTGGCCTTGGACACTTCCAGGGTGTTGAGAACGGGGAGATGATTCCCTTTCCATCCTCTCAGTGTTCCCTGGTTCCTCACAGTCGACTTGAGGGACAGATTTTACCGAGCTCGGGCACTGAAGTGGTGGCAGTGGTGGTGGCAGCACGTTGGGAGTGCAGCCCTGGCTCCTCGGAGCCTGAGCAGAGCTGTCAGCTCCTGGCAGGCAGCTGAGGGCCACCAGCACCCCTGTGGTGGTCACAGGGAGGTCCTGGCTCGAGCCAAGGTTGGATGGGACACCTGGGGATGTTCCCTTGGGCTCAGCTCAGAACCTCTTGTTCCGTGTTCACCTGGGCTCGATTTTGTACCTAAACATTAGAGGGTCTTCAGCTGTCTTGGGAACTGAAACGTGGCAGGAGTAAAGAGATGTTGGCAGCAAATGTGGAACAGAAAAAACCAAAATTACTGTATTTGTGCACACCTTTCGTGTCACAGAGTTCTCGGGGTGGTGGGGTTTGCCATCACCTTTCATGTCCCAGGTTTGTTGGGGTTTGCTGACATCTTTCATGTCCCAGGTTTGTTGGGGTTTGCCATCACCTTTCATGTCCCAGGTTTGTTGGGGTTTGCCGTCACCTTTCATCTCACGGTTTAAGGGGTTTGCTGACACTTTTCATGTCCCAGTTTTTTGGGGTGATGGTGTTTGATGACACTTTCCATGTCCCAGGTTTTTTGGGGTGATGGGATTTGCTGACACCTGCCCTGACACCGAGGTTTAACTACACCAAGGCAAATTAGCAACAAAGTTCATATTTTGGGCAACTGGGAAGCCCAGTTTGGCTTGGCTGGTGAATTCTGTCCAGCTCAAGGGGCAGCTGTTTGAAAGCACAGCTCTGTGGGATCTTTAAATCAGACAAACATTTAAAACCTCATCTGAAGTGGATTGACATGTTTTCCCCAGAGGGGCTGAGCATCAGTGATGGAAAGGTCACTGAGATGGGAGTGCTCCGAGTGTTCTGGCTGGGTTTTGTTTTGCAGATGGTTTATTCACATTGCCAAGGGTTTTTTAGCATTTGGTTTAAAATTGTGCTCTCGCAATTTTTATTTTAAAAGCTTGTTTGTCATCCTTATAACCACGAGTCTGGGTGAGCTGATAGAGAGATAACTGAGCTGGCAGAGCTCTCACAGGCATGAATATCATAGAATTTTAACTTATTTTCTGCTCTTGGTAATTTTTACTCTTTTATTCTCTGGATTTATCCTCTCCTGGAAGCAAACAAAGCAGTAAATGCAACTAAATGTTCTCTATATGTACAGTTTAGAGGATTTTCAGATTGCAAGAGAAACCGGACAGAAATTCCTCAGATATTCCTGAAAAGCTTTCAAACTTTGTGTGCTGAGGATTTTTCCCTCTCCCCTGTTAATCAGCAGAGAGGTGGTTACAGCAAAAATAACTCCCCTGAGCAGGCAGTGCTGGCTGGAAGGTGGAGCTGGTGCTGAATCTGCCCTTTGCCTTTCATTCAGGCTCAGTTCTGTATCCTGAGATCCTTGTCAGCCTCCCCTGCCCCATCCTGGCACTCACCTTGCATCCAGCCACGAGGCACAGTGGTCAGTGGATCCATTTTATCTGACAGAAAGAGGTTTTTCCTGCTTTTTGTTAATCCCTCTCTTTTTCAGCCTGTTCTGTCTGTTCCCCCTGGCCTCAGCGCTCACATCTGGGGTAACAAATTTTGCCACTTGCACATTTTTCATCCTAAAAATACTTTAAAGAATTGTGCAACCCGATTCCAATGATTTGTATGGTATCTCCACCTAAAGCAGACTTCCTTGGTTCTGCCCACCCAAGGCTGTGGGATTTTTTGCTAAATATCTGCTGCTCTTGTGTTCTTTTCAGGTGACGTAGAATTGCACATAAACCCTTTCCTCCTTGCAGACAGGTGGGTGTTGGTGTGATCACAGAATCCCAGGATGGTTTGACTGGAAGGGACCTTAAAGCCCATGTGGTGATGGCACATTTAGTTTAATTTTAGTTTCATTTCCTTTTAACAAGTGCCCCGAAGGCGTTCCCGGTCAAGCCCCTGGCGTGCCCACAGCAGGTATTTTAAGCCAGGAGATCCTGGCTGCAGATTAGTCCTGATCAGAGCTGAGCCCCAGGAGCTGCCCAGCTCCCTCAGTTCCTCAGGAATCCAATCTCCCTGAACAAGTGGCCGTGTTGTTCCCAGCACTAAGGACAGCTCTGACCCCGTTCACAGCTGAGGGTTGTGTGATTTATTGGCATTTGTTTGTACCCAGTGTCACCTCCAGAGGTGTCACTGCCATGAGTGATGTCCTTCACCACTGCCTTCACCTTCTGCCTTCTCTCACTTCCTTGGCATCCCCTGGAATGTTTTCTGCTCCGAAACACCAGGAATTCCAGGTTGGATCTCTCACACCTGACAGCAGCTCAGTGTTTGCATCAGGAAACCATCCTGGGTTTCCATCTCAGATTTATCATCCATAAGCAAAGTCCAGCATAACTTCCAGCTCTCCTGAAGGATTTTTTTTCAGCAGAACACTGTGGTTTAGATGAGAACAGAATCCAAGACAGCAGTGAGGGTGTGAGAGCCCCAGGCTCAGGTTTGCACTGATTAAAGTTAGTGATGGGACTGGGAATGTCAGCACAGCTCCCTGTAAGGAGCCAGCACTGCACTGGTGGTGCTGGGGCTCAGGGGCTCCTCACCACAGGAAATTGTGTTTGTAATAGAGAGGAAAAGACAGAAATGATTGCAGCTGCTCTGTGCCTGGTTGGAGGATGCTGAGGAACCTGACCTGGGATTCACTGGATCATTGGTGACACCCTTGTGCTTAAGTGTCCCCAGACAGGATTGTCTTTGTGCTGCCTTTGGAACAGTGTGGAACAGCAGTTTTATGCCTTCAGACACTGAAAAGCTGGAAAGGGACTTTGGACAAAGGCCTGGAGGGACAGGACACAGGGAATGGCTTCCCACTGCCAGAGGGCAGGGATGGATGGGATATTGGGAAGGAATTGTTCCCTGGGAGGGGGGGGAGGCCCTGGCACAGGGTGCCCAGAGCAGCTGTGGCTGCCCCTGGATCCCTGGCAGTGTCCAAGGCCAGGTTGGATGGGGCTTGGAGCAGCCTGGGACCGTGGGAGGTGTCCCTGCCATGGCAGGGGTGGCACTGGGGCTTTAGGGTTCCTCCCAATCCAAACCAGTCTGGGAATCTCTGAATTCCGTGTAAATACCCTGGGTGTCCCCTGGCCCAAGCACTGCCCAAGCTGCCTGGAGATTCTCTGAGGTTTCACCAGCTTTAGGGCCAGGCTGCAGCAGGAATTCAGGCCCTTTTTCTTCCCTGCTCCTCACTGGATTTTCTGCCTGAGGAGCTCCCCTTCAGCTGTGGTTTTGCTGGTGGGGTCACTTTGGGGAGGTGTTATTCAGAGCAGCTGCTTAATTCCAGTTCATGCCCTGTTGGATAAACATGGGAAGTGCTTTAGGTTGTTCTAGAAGAGCAAGTTCTGATTTAGGATTTCCCTTGCTGGGGTAAAAATAGAGTCCTAACAATCCTGGAGCCTTAGGTTTACAAATGCAGGCAAAGAGGACATCTGGTTTATTCTCAGTTCTTGATAATGAGGGAAAATGTACACGATGATTGAGTTGCATTTGTTGCCAAATAAAATGCTGAGCCCTCTGTATTTGGGTCAAGCAGGAGATGTTGATTTAGCCTTTTCTGGAGAGGAGGAAGCAGCTCAGGGTTGTATTTCTGCCCGAACGAAGATTTGTTGTATTTGTAGGTGCTTTTCTCTAAGAGCCTTACACAAAAAGGCTTTGTTTGAGGGTGGGTTTTGGGATGCAGCCACTCCTTCGGGGTGCTGATGGATGAGGAAGGAGCTGGTGGTTCCACATGGGCAGGTTTTGTTCCGGGAGTTGTTTACGTTCGAGAGGGAGAGTAAAGACAAAGATGGTCATTGCCTTATTGCTTAATCTATTTTCTTAATGGATTTTCAGCTGATGACTCTAATCCCGATGAGAATTATGGAGCTGTTTCATTGAATGATGTTTTAGTTGAGCTTAGCCTGCTAAATATCCCTCGCTGGGGATCTGGGGATGATGCCTGGCCTGGTTCACGTTGGGATGCAGCTGTGGGTCCCTCCCAGAGCAGCAGCCAGGGGCACAGCAGGTGACAGGGACCTGTCACACAGAGCCACTGCCTCCTCCTGAGGGACACCTGGGAGGGGGCAGCATCTGGGGGATACGGGCTCAGGGATCCCTGGAAATGCTCTTTTATTAGAGGGAGGAAGGAACCAGAAAGTCATTGAATATCCTGAGGTGGGAGAGACCCACAGGGATCATTGATCCAAGCCCTGGCCCTGCACTGACCCCAACAACCCCACCCTGGGCATCCCTGGGAGCTGTGTCCAAACACTCCTGGAGCTCTGGCAGCCTCAGGAATGTGCCCATTCCCTGGGGAGCCTGGGCAGTGCCCAGCACCCTCTGGATGGGACACAAGGTGCAACAGTCCCAAAAAGCAGTGTGGGGTTGCAGATCCTTCCTTTGCCTACCACGGTGGCAGAAAATAGGAACACTTCCCAAGATAGATCCTACCAGGGTCTTCCTTTCCACATGGAGGATGGAATTTTGGGAATGCTTGCTCTTGCCTGAGCTGCTGGTTGGTGTTTGAGGAGTAGCTGCACCCAGGCTTTGCTTCTGAGTTCTGTGGTTTATAAAACGGTGCAGTAACACGGTTTAACTTAAAAAAGATCCTCCTGGGTACATTTCTGTAAGTGCTTTTCCCTCATTTGACTTCTTTAGGGAACACAAACAGCAAAGCTTTTTCAGATTTCGTGCCTGTTTGGGTTTTTTCACACACAGTTGCAGCTTTCACAAGAGCTGTTACACAAAACTGAAGGTGAAGGGCTCCGGGAGGCTGAAGGTTTGTGTTTGCTCCCTCCTGGGTTCAGCTCAGCATCACCTCACACGAGTTGGGACTCTGGTGCACTGGATTTGTAGGGTGTAGGTGGCATAAGGATGCTTTTGTGTGGCTTTCCTCCAGCAAGTGGAGTTGTAGGAATACAGAAAGAGAGAGAAAAGAAATAGAAAAAACTCTGTCAATTTATAAATCCTTATGTTTGAAAGAGGGAAAGGTCAGGTTAAAATACATGGAAAAAATCCCTGGCTGGGAGGGTGGGGAGGCCCTGGCACAGGGTGCCCAGAGCAGCTGTGGCTGTCTCATCCCTGGAAGTGCCCAAGGCCAGGCTGGATGGGGCTTGGAGCACCCTGGGATAGGAGAAGATGTCCCTGCCCATGGCTGGGGGTTGAAGGTGCCATCCCAAGCCATTCAGGGATTCCATGATTCCACGATTCCACGTGCTTGCCTTTGAGTAGAGTGTGTCAGTCCACACCTCATCCTCCAAAGGCTCTCTAGAACGAGAGGTGTGATAAACACAGCATCGTGGTGGAGGAGCTCACACAGACAGTGGCCAAGTGAGACTCCTTAGCCTGGAAGAGGGAACATGCAGAGGGAGGTGGCTGTGGCTGCTGTCTGAAAAGCCATCAATGACAGGGGAGTTGTGAACAAGAGGAGACAGTTCTGTTTTTCCAGGATAAGAATATGGGTCAGCAAACGAAAATAGCAGCAGCAGCAGCAGCTGAAAGCAAACCATGCTGGGTGACTTGTGAGAGATTGCAGCAAAGCTGTAAAACAGCTTCTGCCAGGAATTTGGGAACTGTCAGATTTTAGCTTTGTCTTTTTGGTTTTTTTTACCAGGAGGGTAATCAGATATTGGAGGAGAAGCCCCCAGATGTGGAATCTCCATCCCTGGAGATGCTCAGAGTAGGATTGAACACACCCTGAGCAGTCTGGTGTAGCTGGAGTGGGGGCTTGGCCTAAATGACCTCCCCTCATCCCTTCCACCCTGTGTTGTCCTGTTATTCCAGGGGGAAATGACTGCCTGTGCTGGAGAGCTGTTGGACAGGCTAGGTGGTTTCCAGACTGGAATTCACAGGATGGGCAGAGAGATGTTTTTTCGAGGAGTGGGTGGGATGGGTTAGAATTCTATTTATAGTTACCCATAATCAGGATTTGGCTCCAGGAGACCAGCAGAGGAGTTGTGGGCATGGTGGGCACCCCCTCTCTGCAGCTGTGACAGGAGTCACTTAGGCTGGACTGGTTTAAGCCCAGCCCAAAGCCTCGTGGAGGCAGAAGGGGCTGTTCCAGGGCCATCCAGGTGTGTCCCTCCCAGGTGTGAGTGTCTTGGGAGTCTCTTTGGGCTCCCTCCAGCCTGTGACTGCTCAGGTGTCCCCTGAGGGACGTCCCTGCAGCTGGGCTGCTGAGGTCACAGGGGTCCAGAATGGCTTGGAAGGGACCTTAAAGCTCATTCAGTTCCAATTGCCATGGCAGGGACACTTCCACTGTCCCAGGCTGCTCCAAGCCCCAATGTCCAGCCTGGCCTTGGGCACTGCCAGGGATCCAGGGGCAGCCACAGCTGCTCTGGGCCCCCTGTGCCAGGGCCTGCCCACCCTCCCAGGGAACAATTCCTCCCCAATATCCCATCCAGCCCTGCCCTCTGGCACTGGGAAGCCACTGAGGGGCTTTAAAGTGGCACAAAGTGTGGATGTGGCCCCTGGGGACGTGGGGCAGTGCTGGGGGAACAGTTGGACTCCATGGTCTGAGAGGGCTTTTCCAGCCTCAGCAATCTCTGGATTGACTTGCAGGATGTGCTCAGAGGCTCCTGGGGATGTTGTTCTGAGCTGTGTTAGAGCTGTGCAGGAGCCTTTGGAGACAGACTCGGTGTCCAAGCAGGGAAGTTTTAAGGAGATGAGGGACAGACTGTTCAGTGTTGAGCCTTGGGGGCACCTTTGGTCTTCCCACAGCTGGTAAAGGAGCTGCCCTACTCTCTATTCTTTCTGGGGTAAAAAAATACTCTTAAAGCCATTGCATCACCCACTTTGACCGTGTTGTGTCAGCTTACATCTCTTCTGAAGGTACCTCAGCAGCTGGGAGGAGCCACCAGGAGAGAGTTGAAGGATAAAACACATTAAGAGTCTCCTCAGGCCCCAGAGTTCCCGTTCCAGGTGGCTGCCAACAGCCCAGGTTGGGCTGAGTGTCCCTGCAGGAGCCATCCCCAGCCCGTGCTCAGCCCCATGTGCTCTGTGTGTGTCTCAGAGCCAGCCTTGGCCCTGGGAGGCACCGAGCCCTCGGTGGTGGGGTTTGGTGGCTCACTCTGCTGGAACAAGGCAAACCTAAGAGTTACATTTGCCATCCTTTTTCAGATCTGTAGGAAGAGTGTTGTTCCCCTTTAGCACAGGAGATAAATCTTGCTTTTCTGGGTGTGGTTTTGGCACGGATCATCTCGTTATTGCTATTTATTCTGAAAAATCACCACTGCTGATTTATTCTGAGTCTTGTTTCCTCCAACTCCAGTTCTACCCAAACCCCATGTGCTGTTGTTTGCTGGGTCCTTCATCCAGCCATGGCAAGTACCCAGTTTTTGGTGACAACTTTATTTTAAAATTAAGCTTTTTAACTTGTTGGCTTTAGTGGGGCTTTGCCAAACATAGATTTGGTGCTTTGGGTGCTGTGGGTGGTCTTGGCTGAGTGTTGTACAGCTCAGGGTTGGGTTGGCCAACCTCACACTGCCCCAAGCACTCCAGCACGGATGGATCCACGTGGGATAAATCCAGGATGTGCCACCTACAGCTGGTGTGGGCCTTGGGCTGCTCAGCTCTGTCCTGGCAGGAGCCTGGAGAGCTGGGTGTAGGCTGGGAATGTGGCCTGGGAAGTGCTTGGAGCTGGCCACGGAGCACAGCCAGCACAGGGCTGCACCAGCAAGGGGTCAGACACTGGCACGGGGCTTTTCCTGGGAATGCTGCTGAGTTTGAGCCCATGGAGTGTCTCTGGAGGACTCTTGGTATTGCTGTTACACAAGACCACTTAGGAGTTTGCTCCTTCCTCACTGGTGCCTGTAAAAACCCAAACAAAATCCTGGAGTTTGTGGGTTTAGGGGTTATTGTGGAGTCATTTGTTCTCACTGGTGCACTTAAATACAGAATTCCAGGCTGCTTTGGGTTGGGAGGGACCTTAAAGCCCATCCAGTGCCACCCCTGCCATGGCAGGGACACCTTCCACTGTCCCAGGGTGCTCCAAGCCCCATCCAACCTGGCCTTGGGCACTGCCAGGGATCCAGGGGCAGCCACAGCTGCTCTGGGCACCCTGTGCCAGGGCCTCCCCAGTGATAACAATCATTTCTTGCAGTGTTGCTCTTGGAAATTATGAGCTGAGACATCCCAAAAAATGTGGTTTTCACCATTAAAAATCTATTCAGTGATTCAGGAATGGTGAGGAAAGGGGATGAGGAAAGGGGGTGAGGAAAGGGGATGAGGAAAGGGGATGAGGAAAGGGGGTGAGGAAAGGGGATGAGGAAAG
>VZRV01008109.1:38428-51550 GCA_013398115.1 Falcunculus frontatus | reverse complement strand
CAGGCTCCAAGGAACTTCAGAGTTACACTCTGAGCAGTACAGAATTTGAAAATAGAAAAGTTAAAACCTAAGGCATCAATCCACCCCACAGCCAGCCCCTGGGCCCTTCAATACCTGCAGGAATTCAGAGCTCTGCTTCTGCTCTGCTGTCACAGGGCCTGGCACAGAAACTCCGTGTGGAAGGCTCAGAACCTGTTTGTATTCCAAACCTTTTGCCTTTGGGTAGGGGAATTGAGTCTGCTGAATGGTTCAGAAGGTGGAATAGTGCACTAGGATGAGGGAAATCTGGATTCAGGAGCAAGTTCCACAGCACCTGTCCCATGTCAAACTTGTCAGGCCCAAAGCTGACGTGAAATGAGTCTTTTGGGATCACCCGTGGTGGCCACGAGGAGAGGGTAGTGCTGAAAAACCATTAACAGAGATAAAACTCTGGGCTCTCACTGCCTCTCAGTGCTCTTAAATGTCACTTCCACCATCAGCATCTCCCATGGAAAGGGTAAAGGTTTGGGCATACACCTGCAGCCCCTGCTGAGCTTCAAACAGTGTGGCTGTGCAGAACCACAGAACCTGGATCAGCTCTTGTATAACCCCAGCCTTGGCCTGGCCACGTGTGTTAGCAGCAGCCAGAGGGCTGTGATTCCCCCCCAGTGGGACACAGATCTTTGCAGTTCTCTTTGCTGCAGCTCTGTGGTGCTGAATAACCCGGCCCAGAACTTTAATGTGCTGCCAAGGGAGCACGTTCCATGCTGGGAGCCTTAATCTGCTCTCAGGCACATTAAAGTCAAGGGCACTCCTGGCTGGGTGTTGTGTGTCCCAGACAGCATCGATACAGCATGGATTTATCCTCAGAGTCAGCAGTCTCCTGGCTGTGCAGCAGCACAGCACAGCCCCCGTTGTGTCAGCTTAAGGGACTTTAGTTTGCATTTAATTGCACTGTCCTTAATTTTTCTAAGTATTTTCATAGAGTTATTAAGTCCTAACAATTGCCTTGTTAAGCAATTTGTCCTTTTTGTAGTCTTATTTGACACGGAGCTGTTTTTAGAGTGTGAGAATGTTGTAGTGTTGGGGTTTTTTGTTCACTGGTCTGTTGGTTAGTGAAATACAAGATTTATGCTGAGCCCGCCCTCAAAAAATGCAGGTTCTGCTGCACTTCCCTGCATCTAAATTAGCAAAACAATGGATATTCTCAGGTAGCTGCTGAATTTTTATGTAACTTATAAATTTTCCTTCAATTTTCTGCTCGGCTGGACTCTCTGGGTGCACCTGCCTTTTGTTAGATATAAACTAAGCCAGGTGCTGAGCTCAAAGCCTGAGTGCAGTGTGTGTGGGTGGGAATCCAAGCTGGGAGCATGGGCTGAGTGTCCAGCAGAGCTCTCAGAGCCCCAAATCAGCCCTGGCTGTCTTTGCCTCCCAGAGCTGCACCACATCCTCCACGTGCAGGAGCTGCTCCTGCTCTGCTGTTGGGTTCCCCAGGGATTTGGTTGGATTGTTTTGGCAGGATCAATGTCCTGGGGTCACTTGGATCCCGAGGAAGGGCACCAGGAGCTTTTTGAGAACTGAATCCTTGCTCTGTGCCCCCAGGGTGCCCGCTCCACCCGGGGCTGTGCCCTGCCACCCTCAGTGTCACCGTTCCTGGGCGTGGGATTATCCTTGGCCTGGGAATTAGAGCATGCAAGGAGTTCTCCTGGGTCATCTGCTGCTCCAGGTTTATCCGTGTTCCCGTGCTCCTGCCCACACTTCTGCTTTTGCTGGTTGAAATCATCCCTTTGTCTCCATCCAGGGGAAAATAGAGAAAAGGCCAGACTCAGCCGCCGCCGCGCCCAGGTCTGAACCCAGCGCGGGCACTAAAGTGGCTCCTAAAGCAGCCTCAGCAAAAGAGGGGGTCCCCAAACAGCCCAATGGGAAAGTGAGTTCCTTTCACACTTTTCTCTGGGGGAGATGAAGGAAAACGTTTCCATTTTGAGTCACTGTCCCTCCTCTCCAGCTGTCCTGCTCTCTCCTGTCAGTGGCACTGTTCCTTGCACAGACACTTCCCGTCCTCTCCTGTGCACCCTGAGGTGTTCCCAGGGACACTCCTCCAGGGAGGGACCTTCTCCACAGCTGCTGGAAAGGTTTCCAGAGCAGGGTCCTCCAGTTTCACATCCAGGTTAATGCAGGCTTAACTTTGAGTCAGAGGTTTCCCTTAAACCCAGTTCTTCACACACAGAACCAGTTTGTAACGAGGCAGAGAGGTGGAGTTCAGAGCTGCTTTTTTTAAGACTGCAGAAATGAAGGAGTTCACATCTTTCCTGCAATATTCCTGACCCAGTTGTACCAAAACTCTGTAACTCCATGCCTTAGGCCATCACCACTGGATGGGTTACTCCAAAGTACAAGTGGATGGCGTGAGATGGGAGTGCCACAGCTTAATTCCAGTATTAACAGGCAGGAATGGTCAGGAATGAACAGGATTTGTACCTCTAAGGAGTCAGGGAACCACCCCACACTCCATGGCACAGGTATGTTCCCAGAGCTGCTGTTCCCTGAATCCAGCCCTTCTGACCTGGCTGAGGAGCTCTGGGAACCTGCCCAGGTGAGAGTGTTGGGTGATCCCAGTCCGAGTTTATCACCTTTTGTAGAAATGAGGGTCCAGCTTGGGCCCGTTGGTGCTGTGGTAAATAACTCCAGACTAAACCTGTGTTGTAACTAACCTTTGTCAGCACTGGTGTCTAACCCAGTTACTGCTGTGAGTAAAGCTCACCTGAACTACTCCTTTTGTATTTAAAAATCACAGAACCATCGAGGCTGGAGAAGCCCTCTGAGATCATGGAGCCCAACCATGCCCCAGCACTGCCAAGCCACCACCAACCACATTCTCATGCCCTCAAATCTGAGTCAGTGTAAAAGAGAAACAATTTCATTAACATAGGACTCATCTGAGATCATTCGACCGAAGGTTTGACCACCTTCAATGGAAAAATGTTTCTCAGACCCAGTTTTACTGCCCAGGGGTTTGGAGGGACATCATCCAGGGCTGGAGCCAGTCCAGGTGTGGGCATGGGGCAGCTCACAGCGTGCTGGGAGTGGTGGCTCCAAGGGCTGGCTCTCCCTACTCTGGGGAAAGCTTCCTAGGGCTGTGGGCAGTTCCATCCCTCTGGGCTGCCTCTCCCTGCTCCAGGGAGGTTTCCCAGGGCAGTCCCATCCCATCCCTCTGGGNTTTCCCAGGGCAGTCCCATCCCATTGCTCTGGGCTGGCTCTCCCTGCTCCAGGGAGGTTTTCCAGGGCAGTCCCATCCCATCCCTCTGGGCTGCCTCTCCCTGCTCCAGGGAGGTTTTCCAGGGCAGTCCCATCCCATCCCTCTGGGCTGCCTCTCCCTGCTCCAGGGAGGTTTTCCAGGGCAGTCCCATCCCATCCCTCTGGGCTGCCTCTCCCTGCTCCAGGGAGGTTTTCCAGGGCAGTCCCATCCCATCCCTCTGGGCTGCCTCTCCCTGCTCCAGGGAGGTTTTCCAGGGCAGTCCCATCCCATCCCTCTGGGCTGCCTCTCCCTGCTCCAGGGAGGTTTTCCAGGGCAGTCCCATCCCATCCCTCTGGGCTGCCTCTCCCTGCTCCAGGGAGGTTTTCCAGGGCAGTCCCATCCCATCCCTCTGGGCTGCCTCTCCCTGCTCCAGGGAGGTTTTCCAGGGCAGTCCCATCCCATCCCTCTGGGCTGCCTCTCCCTGCTCCAGGGAGGTTTTCCAGGGCAGTCCCATCCCATCCCTCTGGGCTGCCTCTCCCTGCTCCAGGGAGGTTTTCCAGGGCAGTCCCATCCCATCCCTCTGGGCTGCCTCTCCCTGCTCCAGGGAGGTTTCCCAGGGCCATGGGCAGTCCCATCCCATCACTCGGGGCTGCCTCTCCCTGCTGCAGGGAGGTTTCCCAGGGCAGTCCCATCCCACGCCGGGGCTCCGCAGGGTCTTTGGGAGCGGTGTCCCCGTGGTGCTCCCAGCCTGGCACTAACACTGTCTGTGCAGCCTCCTGTCCTTCACTCTGTCTCACTCTCCTCCTCGGTGGCTTCCCCCTGCACTGGGTCGAGTTCCACACGGTCCCTGTTGCTCCACGAGCCCCCTCCTGCCGTATGACATCTCTAACCAGTCCTCTTCCCTTGTGTTGTTTTCCGTTCTGTAACGTTCCAGGTCCAGATAGTCTCCAAAAAAGCGAACTACAGCCATGTTCAGTCCAAGTGTGGTTCCAAGGACAATATTAAGCATGTCCCTGGAGGTGGGAATGTAAGTATGGGTCTGGGCAAGCTGTCTGTCTACTAACTCCTTCTCTCGTGCTGCGTGGGGTGTGTCAGCCTCAGGAATGCTCTGCTGGAGGCAGGAGCTGAGGCAGAGCCCCAGGGCTCCTGGAGACAGCTCAGGCTGGAGGGTTACTGCAGTTTCTCTCGGGCTGCCAGGCTGAATGTGTGGGTTTGTTTCACAGTGCACAACTACACGTGGGCTGTTCCTGCTCTCTGGGCTGGCCACAGCCAGACTCGGGGTGGGGACGTGGCTGAGCCTGGGACAGAACTCACCAGGAGTTCCCTCGGCACCTCCTCGCTCCTGACCTCCTGTGGAACTTGGATTTCCCAGAGCAGATGCTTTATGGCCTGGAAGTGCCTGCTGCTCTCCCCTGGCTCCCAGGGCCAGCTGGAGCCAGACTCATTTCACTTCTTGTTTCACGAAAAGGACTTTGGAGCAGGCAAAGACTCTGGGACTTAATCTTTGAGCTGCGATTAATTTCTAAATTTAAAGGCTGCTGGTATCTCTGGCAGCAGGGCTGAGCTTATTAAAATAGAAAGTTAATCTGGTGGTGTCTGCAGCTTGGTTTGGGGTGTTAGATGCTCCAAGTGTCTGCCAGGCAACTCAGGTTAACTGTGCAGATCCTACAGCTCGGCAGAGCATGAGCAGGGTCTGGTTTCCACGGGGCAGATCTGTGCTGCCCTGACCAACCTGGGCTGGGCTGTTGGCACAGGACAGGCTCAGGCAGGGAGGGTTTGGGTGGTTTCAGAGACACTGAAGGACTTGAGCCCCAGGAAGTTTTTCCCAAAGGTGTTTACATATCCTGGGTTCCCGAGGAGTGACATCCAGCTGGCACATCTGGTGAGGTGCCCAGGGTCAGAGCCTGGTCCAGTGACACAGACCCTGCTCAGGACCTGGCTGTGGAGCCAGCTAGGGGCTGCTTTTCCTGGGAAATCCATGTCCAACTGGCTGAACCTTCACATGACTGATTCTTCCCCAGATCTTTGCAAGAGGCAGCCAAATGTGGGTTGTTAACAACTGGTTCCCTCCAGGTTGGTTGTCACAGTGGCCAGAGACAGATCTGAAGTCACACCTGTGCCAGTGAACCCAGGCTGTCTCCCCCAGTCACTGGGCACACATCCCTGCTGCCTGGGGATTTGGGATTTGTGGTTCTCACTTGCTGTTTACACCAAGTTTATGGGAGTGTTTCCCATGGAAATGCTCACACTGGAGAACTGGAAATGCTGCTGTCGAGCCCTCGGGGTGTTTGTGAGCCCTGTTTCTGTTCCTGCTGGCTGTTCCACCTGGTTCTGTCCCCCAGCCTGGGACAGGCTGTTCCACAGTTGGTGGCAGAAGTGCCTTTGGCCACACTGGTGACAGTTTCTGCAGCAGCTGGTGGCATTTCCCTGTCTGTGCACTCCAAGGAGCTGTATTTTATAAACCACTTCAATTTTTTCACCTTCACCTTGTTCAGCCTTTCAGGAGCCTCACAGGTGCCTTTCCTGGTTTTTTCAGGCTACCAGAAATGGGATTGAAATGTGGGGGATCTTTTCTTGCTTGATTAACTGTGTCAGTGAAGTGTCCTTGTGCTCATGGATCACCATCCTGTCCTTCCCTCTTCACTGCCAGGCATTCCCAGCCCTAGGGACAGCTGTGTCCCTGCTTTCTTCTTCTCTTCTCCTGTCCCAAACTCTCCTTTCACCTCTGCAGTTTTGCTCCTTGCTCAGCTACTTAAGCAGCTCTTTATTCTGCATTTTCAGAGCCAAAAGCTCATTTCCAGGTTCCAAATGCTCCCAGAGCAGCTCCAGGCAAGCATTCCCAGCCCTCCAGCACAGGCAGTGTGGATGTGAGTGCCCAATCTGTCTTCCCAGGAAAGCATTTTCTTTTATTCATTTTTGTATCTTCTCACCCTCTTTGGGGCACTGTGGTTTTAGTGACCTCTTCCCAGATGTTTTCTTGCCCAAGTGGTTGTGATGATCACTTCTGGTAGAATTCCCAGTGTGTGATTCCCTGGTGGGTCTGTCTGGAAGGTCTCTTCTGGTCTGTGCCTTCAGTTAAAGCTTTCAGGAATCCTGTGGACAAGAATGTTGTGGTTTAGAAACCATTTCTGGTTCAGCTTTAGGGTTGCTCTGGTAGAAGTGATGGGTATGGAATGGTTTGAATTGGAAAGGACTTTACAGATGATTGAGTGCCACCCCTGCCATGGGCAGGGAATCCTCCACAAGCCCCATCCAGCCTGGCCTGGGGCACTGCCAGGGATCCAGGGGCATTGTCCTGCCACCCCCCAAGTGGCTCCAGGCTGGGGCTCTGTTCAGGTGCCCATTTTGCCCTCTGTACAAGGAGATAATTTCTTCTCCATGCCCAGATTCCCCATAAGCCGTGCCCAGGAGCAGAAGTTGCTGTTCCTGCTCGTGTTACACTCACCAGAAACATCTCGACACAAACATAGTTCAGTTTCCTGGGGAAAAGCTTTGGCTGTTTTTTGTTCAGTATTTCCTGCTCTCAGAACCACTGAGGTTGGAGAAGATCTCCAAGCCATCCAACCTCTGACCAAGTTTTGTGTTCACAGAAAGCAGTACAGAGGTAGATGTTACAGAGTGCAGGCGATGTCTGTGTTGGTGAAGGTCTGAAGGGGGTTTGGAGTGTCCATGTTTCTCTGTCCTGTGGCTTGGCCTGCCTGGATGGACTGGGAAGTGGTCAGAGACAGAAAAGCTACCAGCAGTTGAGGCTCACACTGCCCACCTGAGCCTCTGTCAAACTTCCAAGGTTTATTTCTGGCACCTGAGTCTGTGTTGGGCTCTCTCGGTGCAATCCCAAGGCACAAACCCTGTTAGAAATCCTACAAACACACCCTTCCATGCAGGTGGGATCTCAGGTCAGGAGTCACAGCTGGTAACAAACAGCAGGACTTCAGAGTGCATTCTGTGAAATAAATTTAAGCTCTGAGCAAGCAAGGACTGGTGATTAAAGCTGTAGTAACTTTACTCACAACTCCCAAGAAAATGGAATCAGGGTCTGTGATTGACCTTTTGAGGGTGTCACTGAGCTGGGGACGTGGGGCCATGGCAGGAGGCTGAGCTGTGCTGTCCTGCTCCCCCTGGGCAGCATCCTGGGGCTCCTCCCTGTGCACACAGAGCAGGAGGATCCACACTTCCAAGGAAGAGTTAGGGCAAATTATCCTGAGAACTCTCAGTAAACTCCTGAGTGGCTGGTGGGTGAAGGAATTCCTGTCACAGTCTAAAGGAAATCCTTGAACTGACCTGGAGCAGAACTTCTGAGCCTGCAGGTCCCAGCTGCAGGTGGCTGCTCTCACCTCTGGCATTGGTCTTTGAGGGGGATGGATCCCTGGAGCAGTGCATTCCATCTGGGCACCGTGATCCCTCAGAGAATTCCACACTGGTTTGAGTGGAGGCACCTTTAGGATCCATTGCCATGGGCAGGGACACCTCCCACTGTGCCAGGCTGCTCCAAGCCCTGTCCAACCTGGCCTTGGGCACTGCCAGGGATCCAGGGACAGCCACAGCTGCTCTGGGAAATTCATTCCAGTCCCTCCCCACCCTCCCAGGCAGGAATTCCATCCCAATATCCCATCTCTCCCTGCCCTCGGGCAGTGGGAAGCCATTCCCTGTGTCCTGTCCCTCCATCCCTTGTCCCCAGTCCCTCTCCAGCTCTCCTGGAGCCCCTTTAGGCCCTGCAAGGGGCTCTGAGCTCTCCCTGGAGCCCTCTCCAGGCTGGACATGATGCTGGAGAGCAGAGGCTGGAGCTGGTGGCACAGCCCTGGAGCGGGAGCTCTGTGAGGTGCCCCCAGGCCTGGTGACCCCCTGGCACTGCCCAGGCCGTGGCTGTGTCCCCAGGCTGGGCAGGAGCCCTGTGGGGGCCGTGGCAGCAGGGTCAGCTTTTACTGTCCCCATTCCCAGGGCTTCTGTACCCCCTGGCTGTGCCCTGAGCTCAAGCCCATTGCTGGATCTGTCCCTCTGTGCTGCTCTCTGGTCTCAGCTCTGTCCCTCACTTCAACCCCCTGGCTCTGAGTGACCCCAGCACTGCCAGCAGTGGCTGGGAATGCACAGGAAGGATTCCTGGGAATCAGCAGCAGGAATAACGTGGGAGAGCAGGGGCACTCAGGAAGCACAACGTGGTGCTTTGGCCTCCAGAGCCTGGAGAGGTTTCTCTCTGCTCAGCTGCTGCTTTTTTGTCTCTCCAGGTGCAGATCCAGAACAAGAAAGTCGACCTTTCCAAAGTGTCCTCCAAGTGTGGGTCTAAAACAAACATCAAGCATAAGCCAGGTAGGAATTTTACCATTTCCTCATTTCTCTGTAAGTTTTGTTCCTTAAGCACAGGCCTGGATTGTGACTGAAATAGTTTAAGGGGTTTGTTGCTTTCAGGGGGTGTCCCCAGTGCTTCTGGAACTTCCTAAAAATGCTTCTTTCACGATTCCTGGGGGTTTAATGAGCAGAGAGGGGGATTAGGAGATGTGGGATGTCCTCTTGCCTGTGAAGATAATCTACAGCTTCGACTCATTTCTGCTTTTCCTGCTCATTTGAGAAGGAAAACATGGATACTTCCGTGACCATTCCAGGAAGCTTCATCCATGCTCACAGAGGGCTTTGGGGCACTCGGAACATCCGAGGATGTTTGTGGAACATGGAAGGATAAAGGAAATTCCCTCCAGTTCTTCAGAGCACATGCGAGGGTCCTTTCAGCCTTGAGTCCATGGCAGCTCCTGCCTCACAGGAAACCCTTTGATGACATTTCTGGGATGAGTGTGTGGGAATTACCTGCTCCCCCTGAGAACACAGCAGTTACTCTGCCTCAATTCCTGGGAATCTCAGGTTTCTCCCCAAGCCATGCCCAGCCCAAGGTGCTGGGGCTGGAGGCCCCTGGCTTGGCCTGAGGGATGGTCAGTTCAGTGCCCTTGGCTGGCCCCTTGGTGGCTGGGGACACTTCTGCAGCCGGGAACGCTGCCGCTGGCACGAGGGACAGAGTTCACTGCCCAGGGCTGGGAACGAGCACCACAGGCAGGTCTTTGTCCCCTCTGGGAGGGCCCTGTGCCCTCCCCAGGCTGCCAGCTTCGAGCAGCTCTCCCTCCTGCAGGAGCCCTCTGCGCTGCGGCGTTGGGAACGCGGTGCCACGGCCGCGACCCCTGCGAGCTCAGTGCTCAGAAATAACGAGCTGGGAGTGACAATCAGGGCCCTTGTCCAGGCCTGAAGAAAGCACAGCCAACCCTGCCAGCAGCTCCCACAGGAGCTGGTCTTGTTGGACCTTTAACTGGTCTTGTTGGACCAAATCTGTTGGTTTTCACCGTTGGCAGTGCCAGGCTTCCAGAGGGGGGCCGAGGGTTTAATGGTGTCGCTGGGAAGCAAAGCTGTGCTGAGCAAGACTTCAGCTGGGCTTTGGAGAAGCTGCTGGAGTCTGGACTGCAGCTGGTGAAAGGTGGCCCTGGCCATGCAGGGGGGTTGGAATGATCCCTAAGATCCACCATTCCAACCTGTGGGTGTGGGCACAGTCGGATTTATCAGTAAAGGAGGCACCAGGATGAGCAGAGGGATGGAGCATTTCCCCTGGGAGGAAAGGCTGGGAGAGTTGGGATTGTTCAGCCTGGAGAAGAGAAGGTTTTGGGATGAGCTCATTGTGGCCTTTCAGTACCTGAAGGGAGCCAAGAAAGATGGGGAGACACTGTTTCCAAGGGCCTGGAGGGACAGGACACAGGGAATGGCTTCACAGTGCCAGAGGGCAGGGATGGATGGGATTTGGGAAGGAATTCCTGGCTGGGAGGGTGGGGAGGCCCTGGCACAGGGTGCCCAGAGCAGCTGTGGCTGCCCCTGGATCCCTGGCAGTGTCCAAGGCCAGGTTGGACAGTGGTTGGTGGCCCTGCCCATGGCAGGGTGGCACTGGGTGATCCTTCAGGCCCCAACCCATTCCAGGATTCCGTATTCTGTGATTATTGGGAACTGCAGTATTCTGGAATCTGTTCCATTCTGGCAAAATCTTGCTAAATTTCTGCAGTTCTTTCTCTGACCTCCGTGTTCTCCTGAGCCTGCAGTGTTCCTGCAGTTCCCCCCAGGCTGTGGAGCCACAGGTCGGGTGTGTGCCAGGGAGGATCTGGCCAGGCAGGCAGGGATGCCCAGGGATCCCAGGGCTGGAGCAGCAGTGGGAAGGGACAAGGAGAGGAGGAAGGCAGTGGCACAGAGGAGCAGGAGGTGTCCTGGCACTGATGAATGCACAGATGGCTGAGCTGGAGAGGCCTGGGCAGGGACAGGAGCAGCAGGAGTCAGCCTTGGAATGGCACCAGTGAGGGATGGTGGGGGTGGCATTTCACACCTCAGGGGGACGAGGCAGCCTCAGGAGCAGATCCAGGGAGGATCTCTCCAGTCTGTCTGCATGTGCAGCATTCCCCTGTTTGCTGGCACGGCTGGAAATCACCAACTTTGGCCTTCCAGTCCTAAACCAAACCCTTCTGGGGAGAGGCTGAGCCAGTGAATGTGGAACTTGTCCTGGCCCTGCTCCAAAGCGTCCCCAGCAGCTCTGGGTAGGGGCTGGGGAAGGGAACACCAGGGTGGGACTGCTGGGGGCTTCCCCAAACTCAGCCCTGCTCCCTGTCCCTGCAGGGGGAGGAGATGTCAAAATCGAGAACCAGAAGCTGAACTTCAAGGAGAAGGCCCAGGCCAAAGTGGGATCTCTGGACAACGTGGGACACTCACCAGCTGGAGGAACTGTCAAGGTGAGTGCAGGGATCTGGCACAGCCAGGGAACTGTTTTGGTCCAGTTCTTGTCCTTCTCCTGCTGTTCCTGAAGTGCAGCTCCTCCACCACAGCCTCCTTGTTTCTGGGGCCTGTGCTGTGCACCCCGGGAGTGAGGCTGGAGCCTGGCATGAGGATGGCTGAAAAGGAGAGAGCTGGGACCCAGCTCGGGGTGCCTGACCCTGCTGGGCATTCCCAAGGGCTGGCACTGCCCATCTCTGCCCTTCCTCTTGGAACCTGAGAGCAGGGATTGCTGCAGGCTGTGAGCCCAGCAGAGGGGCTGCAGTGGCCTTCACCCCCAGTGGAAGCTGGTGAGATCCACGTGCTCTGTGCTGGGAGAGAGCACCTGGCAGAGCATTAACAGGATCATGGACTATCTGAGCTGGAAGGGATCTGTCGAGCCCAGTCCTTCATCCCTGTTTGTGTGAGGATGAGAACAGATCCCAGCTCTCGTGGCTGTGATTCAGCCCTTCTCCCACGGGAACACAAACTGTCCCCAGCCTTGGCTCTGCACATTCTGGGTCTGGCTGCAGCAGTGGGACATCTGTGCTCAGGCAGGGGACGTTCCCTCCCTGAGGGACGTGTGGGCCTGGCACAACTCCAGGGAGCTGGGAATTGTGCTCAGGGAGTCGCTGGAAGGGACCTTAAGGATCGTCCAGTGCCAGCCCTGCTATGGCAGGGACACCTTCCACTGTCCCAGGCTGCTCCAAGCCCCATCCAACCTGGCCTTGGGCACTGCCAGGGATCCAGGGGCAGCCACAGCTGCTCTGGGCACCCTGTGCCAGCCCCTCCCCACCCTCAGAGCCAGGAATTCCTTCCCAATATCCCATCTCACCCTGCTCTCCTTCAGCCTAAGGCCATTCCCCCATGTCCTGTCCCTCCATGCCCTTGGGAAAAGTCCCTCTCCAAATGTGAGATGTGAGATGCTGCTTCTAAAATGGGCTGTTGGCTCTGGAAGCAGAGGAAACCCCTTGAGGGGGGCTGCCAGCAGGACAGGCAGACACAGGAGAAACCCCTGCAGGCACTGGGATCCCCTGGCTGCCCCAGCCTTGGTTTGTTTGAGGATTTGTGTGTGGGCTGGAGCTGTTGTGTTAAACCCTGTGTGCACTGGAAATGAGTGATGCCAGTCCTGAGGGGCAGCGGGGTTCCTGAGTGGATTGAGCGTGTGCTCAGTGATTCCTGGTGAAGCAGAGGGATGAGAGGGGATGGCTCCTGGGGACACGTCAGGATTCTCCTGTCTTCAGCCCTTTCTGGAAACTCCATCCTGGCAAATCATGGCTCAGGGAAAGCTGGGAGGAGATGAGATGCTGCTGCTGCGTTGGGAGGGATCTGGAACTTTCTGTGACAGAATTCCAGTGAGCTGGAGTGTCTGGTCCATATGCTGGTGCTGTTTGCTGGTGATTGGTGCTTTCATCCAAGTTCCAAAACCTCACCTGTTCAGATCCAGTCTGATTTTGGAGTGTTTTCCTCCCTCTCTGTGGGTGTCTGGTGGCACTGGACAGTGTTGGTGGTGTCCCAGTGTCTTTCCAAGTGGATCTGTCACTCCCAGTGGGATCCCCCCAGGGCAGCAGACTCCTCTCCAAGGGCAGGAAGGCTCAGCTCTCTCCAGGGCCAGTAAAAGGCTGTGACTCCAGGTGGGATGAGCAGCTCTGGTGTGAGATCAGACCAGGATGGGATTCTCTGAAGTCACAGTCCTGGCTCGTGGCTCAGGATCGAGGGAAAAGGAGCTCCTTGTGTGAATGTGGCCTTCCTGGCTCAGGACCAGTGTGTTAGAAACGCAGAATGCTGGACTGGGTTGGGATGGAAGGGACCTTGGGGATCATCCCATCCCACCCCTGCCATGGGCAGGGACACCTCCCACTGTCCCAGGGGGCTCCAAGCCCCATCCAACCTGGCCTTGGGCACTTCCAGGGGCAGCCACAGCTTCTCTGGGTGTCCCCAGGTCACGATCCAGTGTCACAGCAGTGACCCCACCCCACCCGCCAGCCCTCGGCCCCAGAGCACTGGGATTTGTCCTTGGCGTTCCCTGGCCCCTGTGCCATCCCCTGGCCCCTGTGCCATTCCCTGGGCCCTGTGCCATCCCCTGGCCCCTGTGCCATCCCCTGGCCCCTGTGCCATCCCCTGGCCCCTGTGCCATCCCCTGGCCCCTG
>VZRV01008109.1:8038-38366 GCA_013398115.1 Falcunculus frontatus | reverse complement strand
GTGTGAGGGAGCAGGCGCTGAGCTCCAGGGCCCGAGGGCAGCTCGGAGGAGCTGCAGGGCCCCGGGGTCTGCGAGACCCCGCAGGGCCGGGCAGGATTCGCTTTCCCAGGAGCGGAGATTGCCGCTCCCATCGCCTCCCGTCCCTGCGACCCTCCCCACCGTGCCCGTCGCTATTGACCCGTGCCCACGATTGTCATTGTAGGCCGAGGGCGGCGCGGAGCCGGCGCAGCTCCCGCCGGCGAACGGAGCGGGGCCGGGGCCGGGCTCGCTGCCCGCGGCCCCCGCGCTGCGGGAGAACGGCGTGGGGCCGGCCCTGGCCGCCCTCAGCACCGCCGACCAAAGGGAAATGCAGAGCCTCGACACTCACATCCAAGAAACAAGTAAGTGCCCGCGGGCCCCGCCCGAGCCCGGGGGGAGGGAGCCCGGCAGCCCCGGGCACGGCGGCGTCGCTGCCACCGCAGCCCCCACCGCTGGTAGCGACGTCTGCAGGGTCGTGGTGCCTTTCTTTTAATTCAGAAAATTGCCTTTTATCTTCCAGGCATCTAATGATGACATTATGGTATCGTCTTCCATTCCCCTCCTGTCCCTTGTCTCCTCCTCTCCCCGTGTCCCCTTGTCCCCTGCCCTTGTGTCGCTGCAGATTGAGTCTCACAAGCTGACGTTCCGTGCGAAGGCCAAGGCTCGAACAGACCACGGAGCGGAAATCGTCGTCTCCAAACCCCCCACCCTTTCCAGCAGCACCTGCCCCCGGCGTAGCACCTCCGCCAGCGACAGCCTGGGCTCCGTCGCCTCCCCGTCACCGCTGCCGCCGCCGGCGCCCCCGGCCGCGCCCTCCCAGCAAGGCTTGTGACCCCCGGCCCCGCTCCACGCCCCCGGGGACCCCAGCTTGGCTCTCTTAACCCGGCTCTGGCTTTAGGTGGGAAGGGGACGGTGTTCCGCGGGCTGGGGCTCTGCGGAGCTCGGAGCGTGCCGGGGGCCCGGCCCCGCCCGGGCTGGGGGTCCCTCGGCGGCTGGAAAGGGGCTCCCCTCCCTCTCCGTGCCCGTCCCCTTGGCCTGGGGGGACTCTCGAGTGTTGGTGTGGCGTCGGGGCCGGGCCCGAGCGGCTCCCGGGCTGTGCCAGCGGCGGGGACAGGCGGAGGCCCCGCGGGGTGCGGGGTGCGGGCTGGGGCCAGGCCGAGTTAACAGGGATAAGCTGTGATCTTTCTTTCTGTCTCTTTTTTTAACCCCTTCCCTCCTCGCCGCTTCAGTTTCTGCCGCCTGTGGGATGCTGATAAATCCCCTCCACACTCGTTAGGCTGTTTTAACTGTTGACTTGAACCTTTTATTCTTTGTGACGAAGTGTTGATGATTTATCGTGTTACGAACCCGTGCTAAGTTTCCTTTTCTCTTTTCCTTCTTTTCCGACCCGTAGGAGAGTAGGGACATTTAACCGCTGCTGCCGTGCTGGCTTCTTACTGACATATCCAGCCATTGTAACTTCTTCGTTGTTGTTTGGGGTTGGGTTTTTTTTAATATTTTAAAACGATGGAGCGAGTTCATGGGATTAAGCCATGTCTGGAACAGAAAGGCACAGGAATGTGTAAAGGGCAAACTTGCTGTGAGAGCTCAGGTGGAGCCTGTGTTGACCTCGAGATGTGTTAATTGATGCTCGCGAGCCCTCCCCGGGGCGCCTTCTGCAAAGGTGGTTTATTTATTACCGGCACGGCCGAGCCCTGCGATTTGTCCCGTTTTTGCAGGGCCGAGGCCGAGGGAGGCAGGAGGCGGCCGTGGCGGGACAGGAGGGCACGGGCCGGGAATTCCGGGGCTGCAGCAGCGCGGGGTGGGTGTGCGGGGTGTGCGGGGTGTTAGTGGGGTGATGGATGGGGGACCCGAGCGTCGGGATGAGCAGGGCCGTGGAGGCAGCAGGGAAAAGGGAAGGGCAGCGCTCATCCGGGATGGGGCCGGGAGCCCTCGGCGGGGCAGCAGGGCCGGGTTGGTGCCAGGGAGTTGCAGCTGGGACTAGGAAGGAGATTTAACCACTCTTGGAGCTCCTCGTTTCAAATGACACTAAAGAAACGAAATGTAAATAAATTAAAACAGAACAAAAGTGTTCTTGGGTGGTCAAACTAATTTAAAGGAAGGAAAAAAAAAAAAAAGGCAGAGTAACAAAACACTGGGATCAAAGAGAACTGAACCAGGCGTGTGCTAAGGGGGGCTGCTCCAGGAGGGGACAGAGGGAAGCCTGCAGCTTCTCGTGCTTGTGGGAATATTTCTTTGGGAAGCCGACAATGACACGATAACCCGGAATCTGTATTTACACACAAAGATTCTTATTGCACTTGTATTTTTTATATTAAAGTTTGCATGATTTCTAATAAAATGGCATTAAAATGTACTAGTTTGCATCAAAGTCGTCTGGTAGTTTCATAAGTGCTTTTTCATCTGAATACAAATTTAAACGAGCGATGCAGATTTGCACCTGAAAGGGGCGGTTATATATACCCAGAGACCTCCCCGTGCTTCCCTTCCTCTTCCTCCTCCTCCTCCTCCTCCTTCTCTTCCTCCTCCTCCTCCTCCCACCTCTCCGCTCCCCTCCGCATCCCTCTGACCCCAGCCAGGGAACGCGGCCGTGCCGTCGCTCCCTGCCCTCCGTGTGTGTCCCTGTGTGTCCCCGGCGTTCCCTGGAGCAGCCGCCGCCACCCGGCCCTCGCTCGGAGGGAGGAGCTGGAGCCGGGCCCGTTCCCCGCAGCCCCCGGAGCCCCTGTTCGTTCCCTCTATCCCGGTATATATCACTGCCCTCCCGTGACGCTTCCTTCTTTCTTTACTGCTAAATTCTACACACCAGCTTCAGCTTGGCAGCCTTGCCTTTGGTTTGGTTGATTTTTTCCAACACTTGAATTGAGGGAAAATTTGAAGGAGAGGAGAGGAGCAGGGGGAGCCCCTCGACAGGATGGTGAGCCTGGTTCCCTTCCTGGAGCCTGGTTCCCTTCCTGGAGCCTGGTTCCCTTCCTGGAGCCTGGTTCCCAGCCTGGGACCAGCCAGGGTGGCCTTGGCACGGGCTGGAGTCAAGCTCCAGGCTCATGGGCAGGACAAGGGGCACTGAGAGCAGGGTTTGTGCCGATGGGCAGCAGCTGGAGGTGTTTGTGGGCAACCAAAGAGGAGGTCGAGGCTGAGATGTCGTGTTCCTCTTGCTGCCCTTCCTGGGGCACCCCAGGCCTGTGGTGGCCTGGGATGCCCCAGGATGAGATTCCCTGGATGCCCTGGGATGAGATTCCCTGGGTGCCCGGGGCCTCACCTGGGCCAACCTTGTGAATGTGCCTGGGCCCTCACTTGGGCACATTCCCGAGGTGCCCAGGTGAGGCCCCGGGCAAAGGGAGGCAGCCGGGTCCCGGTTCAGGGACCGCAGGAGGAAGGCAAGTGGCAACATTGCACTTTATCTTCTGAGATTGCAAAAAGCAAACAGGCCCTGTCCCGCTGCAGAGGGACAGAGACATCACCTTCTCCCTGCGTTGCTTTTATCCGATTTCTGATTTCCCGAGCGCTGGGCAGCCCTGGCCGGGCGGTGGTGGCTGCGTGCGGTGCCCAGGCCTGTCCCTGCCCAAGCCCCGGCCCAGCTGAGCCCCCGGCCTGTGCTTCTGTGCCACTTCTCTAACACTTGTTGTGCCTGTGTTTAGCTGACAAACTAAATCCAGATACACTAGTTTGCCGTGGTGTTTCTAGGACAGCTTCAGTTTTAATATGGATTTCTTTTTAAATTTTATTTTGAGGAAGCGGCTGTACATATTGCTAGCCTGGGAGGGAGCCGTGTGTGGTGGGAATGACTTTAGTTTCCTTTCTGGAGAGGTGGGATGAGCTGGGCAGTGCTGAGACCTTAAACGCTGCTTGGGGCCGCGCATGGGAAGGGGCTGCGGGTGCCGGTGGCTCCATCGAGGGCTGGAGGCAGCAAATCCTGGGAAAAAGATGAGTTGTGCTCTGACTGAGATGCAAGTTGAATGTACACGTTCCTGTCCTCAGCTGGCGCCGGGGGTCCTGGCTTTGGCTGCGCTGGGGGGCTCTGGGCTGGGCAGGGGCTGAGCGGGGCCGGGCGGGCGCTGGGGGCTGGCTCCGGGCAGGACGCTCAGAAAAGGCCTTTGCAGAGCTCAGCCGAGGCTTTGGAGGGGCTGAGGGGCGCTGAGGGAGCGGCGCGGGCCGGGGCGAGGCCGGGCAGGCGCTGGGTCCCCCCGGGCAGGAGCCTCCCCCGGCCGGAGCCCGGCGTCTCCCGGGCATATCAGTGGCATATACAGTTACTTTGGGCTTTTTCTACTGTTAACGAGTACATTCAAGTAACCGAGTTTGTGGGCTCGAGGCCGCGGCTGCCCCAGCGCGTGGCTCCCGGCCGCAAACTGAATGTAGTTTTTCTACGCTGCCCCTCGCCTTGTCCCCGCGTAGTGTCGGTGTGTGAGGGGCCCCGGGGCCCTCGTGTGTTCGTGTTTAGGCAGAATCCCTCGTTTTCTTGGAGCTCGATGTCGGTGGCGTCCTGGGCGTGACGGGGCTCCCCTGAGGGCAGGGCCGAGGCCTTGCGGAGCCGCGGCCGCGTGGGGGGCCCCAGCAGCCTCCAGGCTCGGGAGAAATGTCACCCCAAGGCCGAGTGGCCGTGGCTGGGGCCCAGCAGCCTCAGAGAAGTGACCCCCAGGCGGGTGGGGGGGAAGCGGCTCCGGGAGGCAGCAGCATGGAAAGGGCTCTGAAGGGCTCCGGCTCTCTCCTTCCTCCCTCTCTCCCCACCCGAGCTCCAGCCCAGACAGCGTTCGCCTTCCGCCCTCCTCGCACGGTCCCGCCGGCCGAGATCCCACACGAGGCTCCCCCGCGCCCGTCGCGCTCATCCCACCCCAGCGTTCGGCACCGCCCGCAGCTCCCCCTGTCCCGTACCGTAGAACACCGAGTCAGGAGCGAGGGGAGCGATCGCGGCGTGCGGGGCCGTGCGGCCGGGGGGAGGAGGAGGGCTCGGGGCGCAGCTCCCCGGAGGGGGATCCCGGTTCTTGGCTCCCTCCGTGGTCTCGGGAAGCCACTCAACCTCTCTGCCTCAGTTTCCCCATCTGCAAAGGTGGGGGGGATTCAATTTTACCTCACCGGGCTGTTGTGAGGCGTGAGCAGCGCGTGACGTGTTCTCTAAATGTGACGTATTATTATTATTTTGTGTCATAGGATTATTCTGCAGGGGGTGCCCGAGGAGGGGGAGACTCCGCTGTCCCTGCGCCGTGGTGGGGGAGGCGAGGGCTGGGGAGGGGAGGTCAGTGCTTGGTGTGAGACAACAGCTCTGGGGGGCCGGGGCAGAGCCCCCGGCCCGGGGCGATCCCACCGGTGGCTTCTGCCTTTGTGTCTCCCCTCCCCGGGGGCTGTAAGAGCGTCGTCTCCTTAGCAACATTTCCTGACTTGATGTTGTGATTCTTACTATTGTAAAGGGTTGAAATAAAGCTTCTAGATGTTCCTCCTCAGGCTGCTGTGACTCTGTGGGGCGGGAGGGCCGGGCGGGGGGCGGTGGCACAGTCCGGGGCACCTGGGGTGGTGCTGGCAGAGCGCTAAGGAAGGGGCTGAAGGAATTCGGGTGTCTCTGATTTCAGCCACGAGAGAATTCGCAGCTCCTCAAGCCTGGGCTCAGAGGGGAGGGCTGACACGGGGCACTGCGGGGGCCCTCGGTGCTCATGGCACAGCCAGAGGGCACCAGCACCTCCCAGGAGATGCCCCTGGCCACTCACACACAGATAAAGGAAAGGTTTCCCACCCTGGCTTGGATGTGACCTGAGACCCCAAACAGGGTCAGGACCCAAGGTCAAGGTCCCTGTGCCTGGAGCAGCTGCTCCTCTGCCCCTCCTTGAGTGCTGCTGTGGAAACATCCCCATCTCCAGGCAACCCCAGTTCCCCCAGACACAGGGGCATGGGCAGCACTGGGACACTCTGGGTCAGTTTTCCTGGGCACTGGGACACGCTGCAGGCAGCAGCAGCACCAGGACACATCTCCCCCAGCAGGCTCCCCTCAGTGCCAGCCCCCGTGCCCACAGCCCCTGTCCCCTCGGGGTGGCTGGGGCCGGTGTGGGGGCAGAGCGTGGCCCTGCAGCCCCTCACTCCCCCACAGCCCCAGGGCAGCTCTGCACCTCTCCCAGCAGAGAAGCGGCTGATGCTGCTCTTCCTTACCCAGGAAAATGCACAGAATTCCAAACTTTGCAGAAAAAAAAAAAAATAGTAAAAAAGAATGAAGAGAGCAGAGGCAGTTCCTACTCTATCCCTTTTTATTGTCTTTAATCTATGTTGTAAAAAGATCCAGTATCACATAACAGCCACGGAAGTATCCCAATATCACACTAGTTCGGAACCATTTAGACAATAGCTTAGTCTTTTTTTTTTTTTTGTCTTTTGTCTTTTTTTTAAACCTGCTGGAAGGGAAAACCATACTGCCCACCATTATACAGGCCAAAAGAAACAAACACTGGTCAAATAATAGTGACAACCTCAAGCAAGTGAAATGAAGATGAGCAGTTTGGAGTGACCCCAGGCTGCAGGACTCCGAGGGCCCCGCGCCGGCGTCCCCACGGCCGGGGGGAGCAGAGCCTCGGAAGGGAAGGGCCCCCCCGGCCTTGTGCTGGCACAGCCACGGCGCCTTAAAGCCCATGAGCAGTAACTTAAATGGTAGAACTGGGAGAACCAAAGGGTGGCCCCGGGGGCGCGGGGCAGGAGCCCCTGAGCCATGGAAACGGCCTCGCTCCCCTTCCCGGCTGCAGGTACAAAGAGCGTAAGAAAGGGGAATAAAAAGAAAGGAGCCCAGGCCCCGGGGGGGCACAGCCCTGGGCCCGAGGGCTCCCGTTACAAACCCCGACCCTCACAACAGCCCTGTGAGGTAGGTCACTGTCTTCTTCGGACAGAGAATCCAAGGCAAAGCTGGGATTAAACTCCAGATTCCTCAGTGAGTGCTGTGCCTGTCGCAATCCTCCTTCCACAGAAATATGGTCCCTGTTCATAGAAAACAAAGGGTTTTGTGCCTCTGCTCCTGGCTTCCCGCAGGAGCGGCGCTCACAGGCAGCCTGGCAGCTACAATCACGTCCTGTGTTGCACGAGGGACAGGGATCCGGCCTCCTCCACGTGGGGAGAACAGGAATTTAAAAAAAAAATCATAGGAACAACGCAAGAGGACGAGAAGTACAGGCAGGTTGGGAAGGACGAGTCACATCTCACACTCAGACGCCACGACTGTGCTGGGGCTGGCAGGGCCCCTCGGATCCCGCGTGGAATTCCTCTCCGTCTGGTGCTTTCGGGGCTTCCTCCGTGTGGAGAGCGGAGAGACAACGATCAGCGATCCCCTCCCTGCCGGAGCTGCTGCATCCACGATCCTGGCACAGCCGGGACATCCGTCCTCCTCTTGAGCCCGGAGCAGCTCTGGCCCCGGAGCGGCTCCAGCCCGGCCCCGTGGGGAGGGGGCGGAGGAGGGCCCGCAGCAGCCGTGTTCTCGCTCCCGGTCAGGGACTGGCGCTGGGACGAGCAGAGGAGGCGGGTGGGCATCCACGGAGCTCGCACCGGGGTCCGTCGGCACTCCCAGTCCATTCCCGGCGGGACTGCGCTGCTCTTCCCACGCGGTGACCATGCACGGAGCCGACAGCAGGAGATTCAGACAACATTAATCTTCTAGGATGGAGAGAGATGACTTCACAAGGGATAAATAGAACTTTATTTAAATAAACATTTGTGAACATCTTTATACAAATTACAAGTCCCCACACGAGGCTGCAGCTCCGCCTACGAGCCGAAGCTGCCGGGAGGGCCCTTGAGCAGATCCACCAGGATGTCGAGCAGTTGGCTGTGCTGGTGGTGCAGGTCCCCGGGGATCGCGGCCATCTCGTAGCACAGGCACGTCTCCACCATCTTGGAGAGGGACACGCGGAAGTCGCGCAGCAGGCGGATGGTGTAGGAGTCCCCCTCCAGCACCAGCAGGTCGCTGTCCGTCAGGGACACCGTCGCTCGCCAGCCGTCATCTTGGGGGAGGGAGAGCGCGTGAGCGGGGCTGCTCCGGCTCCTCCACTGCCCCTGGGGCAGCTCCTCCCCCAGTCTGGGGACTCAACTGGGCCCACAGCTCCCACAGAAGCCAGGCAGCTCTGAGCACACACCGGGATCGTCCCCGTTTCCCACAGGAGGGGACTGACGGCACAGCCCTACTGAGCTTGCGGGCTGGAGACCGACTGCAGCGCTGCCAAAACCCCACGGGCTGAAGGGACACGTCCCCGGGGACAAGGGGGATCCTGCCAGCTCAGCTCCTTCCCCCAGGATGCTCCAGGCACAGCCCTAAGGCTCAGCCTGCCGGGGCTGGCTTTGTCTCCCTGCAGAGCAGCAGCCACGAGCAGCTCACGAGCCGTCACCTCCATGGCCCCAGCACAGCAACACGAGCCCAGCCCAAGAGCCCTGGGAAGCAGGAACAGGGGCCAGGGAGCAGCTGGAGCAGCCCTGGGAGCACTCACCTCGCACGTGGATGTCGGTGTCGGTCATGAGCAGCACGGCCAGGGGGTGCACCTGGGACGAGTCCCGCACGAAGACGCCGCCGTTGGATTTGACAGCCATGAAGTAGGTGAGCCAGCGGCTGTAGAGCTTGGACGCCTCCCTGCAGGAGCAGCTCTGTGAGCCTGGCCAGGCTGGCACAGCCACTGCCCCACAGGACCCCCCTCCCCAGTCACCCACCTGTTGATGGTGGACTTGTGCAGCAGCACGGTGCCGGCCTTGGTCCGGTACGCGTAACTGTTGGGCTTGAACTTCCCCTGGCGCGTCACCTTGCCTTGTCTCACCTGCCACGGGAGGGGACTGTCACAGCCTGCACCAGCAGCAGCCCCGACAGCCACAGCCACCCCTCTGACAGGGGAAGGGGATGATGTCCCTCCACTCCCAGGAGCTCCACGGCTTAGCAGAGCACGTTCCTGGGGTGACCACACCTGGCAGTCACCCAGTACCAGGGGAGGGACAGACAATGGGAGGAGGAAGATGCCACCTCAGGCAGCCAACAGGAGAAAAATGCCACTCTGTTGGCTCCCACACCAAGTGACAAGAACCCAAGCATGACCCACACAAGCCAGGGTGGCAACTCCTCACAAGTGGAGATCAGGGACAGCACTGGAGCACAGGCCGGAGCACGGGGCAGAAGCCTGGCCTGGACATTCATTCCCAAGAGAGCACAAGCATCTCTGGCACCTCAGCACCTCCCGGTGCCACCTGCAGTGACAGCAATCCCCAGAGAGCAATGGCAGTGCCAGTACCTGGATGAGGTTGGGGTAGAGCCCAGCCATGAGGACGCCCTTGACCAGTTCCTCCTCCTCGCTGTACTGGTTACACACGGACGAGGGCATGGTACAGTCGGACGGGGATGACACCAGGAAGGCTTCGTAGAGGTTTTCAGAGAACTGCTTGACAAGGCCTGGAGGGAGGAGACAGCCCCAGGGATGAGATTCACCCTCTCCTTCCCCCCATGGAATGAGCCACCTCGGCAGGGCAGCACCAGCCCGGGCTGGGACAGGAGACCTGTCCTGGGCCAAGGCCAGACTCTGCCTGATGCCACGATCACCAGCCTGGCACAGCCCATTTGTGCCCCGTGTCCCTCCCTGTGCAGCAGCCGTGTGGGGCCAGGGGAGGGGCAGGAGGGCCCCGAACTCACCGTTGATGAAGCGCAGGCTGGGCCCATACAGGTAGTAGTCCTGCAGGTAGTTGTCCCTGGCACGGCTGTCCCTGCGCCGCAGCACCTCCTCCCAGCCCGCCACCGCCCGCACGAAGGCCAGGTGGTCACTGCCGCTCTCCCGGCTCAGCACGGCCTTGGCCTGGGACAGGGACACAGGTGAGCCACGGGCAGCCCCCGCCCCCTCTGCTGCCCACCTGTGCCAGGGGGGCTCCTCACCTTGTCCACCTCGGCGCGGTTCTGCAGGCTGCTGCTGAAGGGGTCCCGCGTCAGGCACGACACGATGACCAGCAGGGGGTGGAGGCAGCGGTAGATGGAGGCCAGGACAATGGCTTTGGCCAGCCGAGGGTCCGTGGAGATCTGGGCCAGGCGTTTGCCCAGAGTGGTCAGGGCTTCCCGCTGGTCCAGCACTCCTGCAGGAGAGACACCCAAGTGGCACATCCATCAGCTGCACAGGGCATTTGGGAACTGCCACGGCTGGGAAGATTTGGGGTGACCTCCAGAAGAGGCACAAGGACAAGAGCCTGCAATGAGCACCCAGAACCCCCCAGGTCTAACTGAGCTTAGGGCAAAGAAACAGCCACGGGATGTCAACAAGGCGCAGCTCTCAACTCCAGATCACCACTCCCCTTCCTTCTATCAACTCCCCTTTTTTTTTTTTAACCTTGGAAAATGATCCCCAATTTTTAAGCAACGCAGTGTGAGAAATAAAACAGCACAGGGTACATGGTTTGGGAAAGTCATTATCAATTGCCATCCCCATCCAGGGACAATCCTGCCCAGTCTGCCCCACAGCAGCTTGTGCCAAGTCCCACTTCCCATGTTTAGACAGCAAATGTGTTCCTATTGAGAATTAACTCACCAATCTCCTGCAGTAAGATCACAGCTTCATCCACAGCTTTGATGTCAGGGCTGTCCAGAGCCTTGGAGAGAAATTCAACTGCCTGCAACACAGCAGGGAAGGGAAAAGGGAAAAAGTGAGCCTGTTTCCCATACAGGTATGTGGGAGAGCCCTTGGGAACCCAGACTGCAACACAATTCCCTCTCTGTTTGCCTCCAGGGATATGAGCTCAGCCCTCTCCATTCCTTCGGTCTTCCAGACACACTCTGCAACCTCAGGGACCTACACAGCTCCTGGTCTGACCCTCCCTGGACAGCACCAATTCAGCAAAGCAAGAACTCAAGCAATCGGCACCCTGGGTTCTTCCAGCTCCTGTCCCTGGGGCTCCATGAACCCCGCTCAGTCCCTGCAGCCAGCTGTGCTCACCGTTTTCTCTGGCATGTGGATCTTGGCCTGCACCACCAGGTTCTCGAGGGGCGTGCGCAGGATCTCGGGCACCTGGTACGTGGGCATCTTGTCCAGGCGGCTGCGTGGGAACAGGTGGTAGGCAAAGCCCGACTGGCAGCGCCCGGCGCGCCCACGCCGCTGCACCACGTTGGACTTGGACACCCACACGGTCTCCAGGCAGGACACCTGTGGGGACAGGAGCAGGGTGAGCGCTCCCACAGCTCTGTCCTGTTCACACCATGGAATCCCAGACTGCTTTGGGCTGGAAGAGACCTTGAAGCCCATCCCATTTCACCCAGTGCCATGGCAGGGACACCTCCCACTGTCCCAGGCTGCTCCAAGCCCCTTCCAACCTGGCCCTGGACACTGCCATGGATCCAGGGGCAGCCACAGCTGCTCTGGAAAATCCATTCCAGCCCCTTGCCATCCTCCCAGTCAGGAATTCCTTCCCAGTATCCCATCCAACCCTGCCCTCTGGCAGTGGGAAGCCATTCCCTCTTATCCTGTCACTCCAGGCCCTTATCCAAAGTCCCTCCCTTTGCCATCTTTCCACCCAGACAAGAGAACTCAGACTCCTCACGACTGATGAATGGTCCCACAGGGCCAGGGAAGCCTTTCCCACTCTCCTGCCTCCTGCAGTGCTGGTCTCTGTCCAGCAGCAGCTCCGGGGCTGCATGGATGGGACCCAGATGCCACCTGCTGGACACCTGTCCCAGGCCCCATCCCAGAGCTCCCCATCCCAGCCCTGCCTCAGGGCATTCTGAACTGGGATAAAACTGGGCAATATCAAAGGGCTGGGTTTAAACCAGAACTGCTCCGAGGTGTGAATGGCCACCTGGCCCTGGGAGATGATGTTCTGGAACAGGGGCAGAGGGATGTTGCCAGAATTCCTTCTCCTAACAGCAAGGGTGTACAAACAAGAGCTTTCCCAGGGCCCAGCACTGCCAGGAACGGGCCTGGGGGCAGCAGATCCCCCTTGGAAAGCTAAGGAACAGGCTGTGGGATTGGGCCAGGAGAGCTGCACACAAGAGCAGGATCTAACAGGTCAGGGCTGCCCTGTGAGGGCCTGCAGAAGGTTTTTGATGAATCACAGAAAAAGGCTGAGAGCAAACAGAAAAGCTACAGGTGTTCTATGGTGAAACAGAGAGCTGGGAAGGGAGTAGGATTTGCCTTAAATTTGTTTGAAAAAACTCAGAATTTGATGCAGAGCCTGGCCCAGAGCTTGGACACAGCAAACACTGATGAGGAGTCAAAAACTGTCTGAAAACAGGGAAACAACGCCCGTGCCCCAGGGGCCAAATGGGAAGCAGCTCCATCATCCTCTTAATGGCACCTCAAACATTCCTCTGACCACAGCCCTCTGCTCCAGAGTGCCCCGAGTGAGTCAGAGGCAGCAGTACCTTGGTCTTGAGGTCGTAGCGCTCCTCCTTGTGCGTGCCACTGTCCACCACGTGCACGATGTCGTTGATGGTGATGGAGGTCTCTGCGATGTTGGTGGCCAGGACGATCTTCCTGACACCCGGTGGAGGCCTCTGGAAGATGTTCTGCTGGTCCATCATGGGGATGTTGGAGTGCACTGGGAAATCAAAGCAGAGTCAGTCCCGCCCAGCTGAGGTTCTCTTGTACCATCACCTCCCGTGTCCAGAAACTGGGGGCAGAAATGGGGACACTGGCTGCCAATGGTCACAGCCAGCAGCTTCCTGCCAGCCAGACCCCAGGAAAAACCTTCCACAAGTCTTTTGGGAAAGCCTCATTTCAGTTGCTTCAACTGTGGCTCGGTAGCAGCAGCTCTGTTCACCTCCTGTCCCAGAGCCTGGTGGGACCCCAGGAATAGCCCTGGCAGAAATCCCACTCCCTCCCACACTCCAGTTCTGCAGCTGCCCCTCCTCAGAAGTCCCCTGGGGCAGGGGAACGGGGAATCCTCACTGCCACCTGGGTCCACTCTGTCAGAAGTGGTTCTCAGCGAGGGCCCGTGGCTGTCCTGTGTCCCAGCTTTGCCCTGTCACAGCTCAGCGACGTGCAGGGCCCCAGCAGCGGCAGAGGAGAACAGGCACCTTCCACCAAACAACACCTGCACTCATTAACAGCCCAGCTCCTCAAAGCTCTGCCCCTGCCTGGCCTGGTTTGACATTGAATAGGCAGAGCTGCTAAAAAACAAACAAAAAATGCCAAAACCTTTAAGAGCTTTGCAGAGAAAAACTGGCTTTTGTTATAAATTTCCTCCTGGGGCAAGGAATGTTAAATTCACTGATCAAAGCTGAGCTCTGGGTCCACCTGCATCCGACAGAACAGGTCCTGAGATCTTTTCTGTGCAGGCTGAGCGTGCAGCTACAGCAGTGCAGAACTGAGCTGCTTTTCTCTTGCCTAATTCCAGATTGCTGGAGGCAAACGGGAAGCCACTCTCTTTGATCACACACAGGAGCTACTCAGCCTCTGCTAGGAGGAGTTACTCACACTTACCACACACCATTACACAGCTGGGACATCAAAGCTCACCAGCTCAGTACCACAGCAAAGCTGAAGGGGCACATCAAGCCAGTTGTCCCAGATTCTCCCAAATCCTGGGAAGAAGGGGCTGGCCCTGCCCTCTCACCTGGCAAGACGAGGTAGCGGCTGTTCTGTGAGCCCAGCATCTCCAGCAGCCGCTGCTGCACCCCTTTGATCTCCTGCCAGCCAGGGAGGAAGCACAGGATCCCACCTGGAACACACCGGGAGTTAAGAACACACGGCCTTGAAATCCAAGTGCTTTTCCCCAGCTGGAGACACAGGTTTCCATGGCAGAAAGCAACGAGGCTTCCTGGAGTTTGACAGTGAATAGCCACGAGCTTTGAAACACTTCAATCTCTTGGAAGTCACCTGAGAGTCCGGCCTTCTTCCCAAAAACATCACCTTCCAGGCAAGGGTGTTGGACAGGGATGGGGCTCCAACACAAAAGGCAATTGTGCAGCACAAGGCTGCCAGTGCTGGAGCACAGACAGTCCTGGAACAGCTGTCCAGGACACTGAGGAGGAGTGCAACCCTGTCTTAGCCAAAAACTCAGAATTTACTCGTGCCACATGGCTCGAGACCACTTGGATCAGCAAAAATTCAAGGAGGCCTTGCACGAGAGGCTCAGCATCACGGTGTCTCTGCAAAGGCTCTGGAGGGGTTCCCTTTCTCTCCCCCCAGCAAAAGGGAAGAGCTCGGGTGAGGCAGGACCCACCTGGCTCTCCGTGGGCATCGATCTGCAGCACGAGGTCGGTGATCAGGTCGAGGTCGAGGACGCACTCGTCGTCGGATTGCTGGGTAGAACAGGACAGGCAGCTCAGGGAGGTGTCAGCACACAGCACAGGGCACCTCCAGAGCTGCAGACAGCAAACACCTGCACTTGGACAGCCTGCCCAGGACTTGGAGCCTGGCCTGGGCTCCATCTGGAGCCTGCTCTGGTCACAACTGCTGCCAGTTTCCCCTGCTGTGCACAGAGAATGCAAGGTCCCTTCCCACTGTCCAGATCTGGGAGCTGAGATCTGTGCACCTCTACTGAACAGCACCTCACAAGTCACAGAATTCCCACGAGATTTTTGTGGACAAAACTGTGCCACATGCACCTGGGAGGTCAAATCCATCAGGCTCTGAGCAGCAGCTTCTGTATCCCTCAGCATTTTGGAACAGACCATTAAAGCTCAGATAAAATCCCTGCCACAACAGAAACAGGAAGAATGCCCTGGAGGCAATGGGATACCCCAGGCGAGTTTGCTGATGATCCAGCACTGGGAGAAGTGGCTGATACTCCAGACACTTGCTCAGCCACAGGGAGGGACCTCTCCAGGCTGGAAAAATGGGCTGACAGACTCCAGACCAGCAGGTTGGACCAGAAAACGTCTGGAGATGCCGGCCAAACTCAGTGACTCTGTGACTCCATGACCCACCACTGGTGTAGGATTACCCAGAGCACAGCACACGTCTGGAGGGCATTTTCCAGAGGAACAGTTGGACTAATTGCAGAAAGCAGCACTCAGGGAATTCAGTCATGCAGGATGGTGAGCACTGAGGTAACAGTGCTGGAAGCCACGACCATCCCAGTCCTGGGCCAGGCTTGCCCAGGGTGTGCAAACATTCAACTCTGTGTCTGTGGACACACAGCAATGAGCTCTCAGCCTACTCAAACATCAAACTTCCCATTAAAGGGAGACAAAAGCAACTTGACCCCAAGGTGAAGTCATCTTTACGCAAAATTTAATCAAAATACTCTGGGGTTCTACTGAGCTGACTTCACCTCACGAGGACTGACATGGAATTAAAGTTAAGCAAACAGTGTCCAACAACCACAGGGAAGCAGGAGCAGTTCCAGGCCCAAACCCTCCCCCTGCTGATCGGCCAGAAGCCAGTGCCCCATCCAAGGGGGACAGCTCCTCCCCCACGCTGCACACCCACCTTGATCTCGTAGTGCCGGTGCCGGTGCCGGCCCAGCTTGGCCAGGATCTCCTCCAGGTAGTATTCCTTCACCGGGTACATGAAGCCCGGCACCTTGACCACGGGGCAATCCCCAAAGTAGTGGGAGAAGCGCTGGTTGTCCCCCGTGGCGCTCATGAGCACCAGGCGCAGGTCGGGGTTCAGCTTCTGGATGCCTTTGAGCAGGATGAGCAGGAAATCCGTGTTCACGTCCCGCTCGTGCACCTCGTCCACCACGACGTGGCTGACGCCCTCCAGGCTGGGGTTGCCCTGCAGCTTCCTGAGCAGGATGCCCACGGTGCAGAAGAGCAGGGCCCCTCCCCGGGCAGGGGGTTTGCTCTCCAGCCGCACCTGGTAGCCCACGTTCTTCCTCATGTTGGGCCCCAGCTCCTGAGCCACGCGCTGGGCGACCGAGATGGCGCTGATGCGCCGGGGCTGGGTGATGACCACGTTGCAGCGCGCGCCGCGGCCCTCCAGGATGTAGTGTTCCAGCAGCAGCTGAGGGATCCTCGTGGTTTTCCCACAGCCTGTGTCTCCTGCTATCACCACCACGGGGTTCTGCTCGATGGCTGACAGGATGGTGTCCTTGTGAGGGTCTACTGGCAGAGGGTGGCTCTCCTGCCAGGAGGCTCCTCTCCTTTTCCAGAGGGCCAGCAGGTTCTGGCTAAGGCGCACTTCCTCTGCTTCCAGCATGGGGATGTAGGTTTTCCCCGTGATGGCATCGCTGATTGCACCAGATTCCTTGGTCAGGTTCATCATGTCATCAGCAATCCGGGGCCTGGACTCCCTGATGTCCACGGGATACTGGGAGAGGGGGACAAAAGTTGGCAAGGACAGCAAGGTCAGTACCGGTCCTGAGAAGGACAGAAAGAAACAAGTGCCTGGAACAGACTCAGCCAGTCTGGCTTTGCCAGGGCTCTGCCAAGGTCTCCTCAGATCTTAGGTAACTCAGCCATGTTCTGAACTGAGGTTATTTAAAGTGAGAACTAATTTGGGCAGCCCCCTGTGTGCTCCTTGCTGCATTCCCTATTTTAGGAGGGGTATTCGTGCTGCTGCCTGAACTGACAGGCACAGATCAGGAACTTCAGCTCTCTAATGCAACAGCCCCTCAAGGACAACTTCTGGAAACTATCAAGTTACACCACCACCCAGACACATAACTTATGCAAAACACAAGCGTTTGGCTAAGCCAGAAACACTCTGTCTTGGCAAAAGAAAAAACAGAAGTTCCGCATCCCACAGGAAGAACTACAAGGAGCAACAGGTCAGGAACTGTCTAGAACACAAATCAAAGCATTGGCCCAGATGTTCACAGGATTAAGAGTTGCTGAACTTTTTATCAATCACAACTTTTGGATTCAACCTTAAGAGTCCCAGAGTCTTCCAAAGGGAAGGCCACTGCCCAGAAAGGGTTCTCCCTTCCCCAAAGGGCAGCAGAGACTGATCAGATTTTGTGGCAACGATCAAACCATGAATTCCCTCAACATTTTGACAGGAAGCTTTCAAACACATCCAATTCCTGAAGTGAAATGGGATCAGGCAAAGGGGATCCTCAGGGGGCTGAGCCTTACGTGGTTCAGGTAGTTCTCAATCTTGCGCAGGGTGGCCTCAGGGACTTTGATGTGGCAGGGCTTCCTCTGGTTCTCCCCCAGCTCCCGCAGGGACGTCATGTTGTACATGGCATGGCTCAGGGGGTTGTTGTTCTTGTCCACCAGGCCAAGGCTCTGCAGGGAACAGACAAACAACACCATCAGGTCTGAGGCTGCTCACACCAAGGGCTGGTACACAGAGCACTTGGATCCCATGTTCAGATAGCCCAACTCCTTACCATCCCAAATCCATCAATTCCTGCCTTTCTCGCTACAGCAAGAAACCAGACATGATCCCACTTCAGCTCTGGAGAACCAACCACCTGCCCTGACGTGACACTTGCAAGGTCTCAAACAGACCCATCAGAGGAACAGCAGCCATGACCTGACAAAACCCTCTTGGTTGAGTCCCTTGCTGTGGTTCTGGCACGCTGTGACTCCCAAGGTTCAGGCTGGAAAAATTATTAAGCATTATCTCATTAAGCAAGTCAAAGATCAGGAAGTTTCAGGCATCCCCTGTGAGGCTCAGACCCAGCCAGTGAGGCAGGAGCAGCTGTATCCACAGGCACATCCCCACAGGATGCAGGATCCAGAGGCACTCACCTTCAGCTTCTGACAGGCCAGAGCTGCTGCTTTGTTCTCAGCCTCCACCTTGCGCCGGCCCTTGGCAGCGAAGGTCATGGGGCAGGGCCAGCGCAGCGTGAGCTTGCAGATCTTGGTCTTGGTGCCCACCGTGCGGAACTGCATGTACTCCTGCAGGAACGACAGCACCGAGCTCCGTGGGACAGCCTGGGCCTGCAGGGACCACCCAGCCCCACCCCTGCCCTGCCCAAACCCCCCAACAACCCCACCCTGGAGCTCCGGCAGCCTCGGGGCCGTGCCCATTCCCTGGGGAGCCTGGGCAGTGCCCAGCACTCTCTGGGGGAAGAAGAACCTTTCCCTGATCTCCAGCCTGAGCCTGCCCTGGCCCAGCTCCGGCCGTTCCCTGGGTGCTGTCCCTGTCCCAGGGAGCAGAGATCGGAGCTGCCCCTCAGGAGGAGCTGCAGCCCCTGCTGGGCTCTGTCCTCAGGCTCCTCTGCTCCAGCTGAACCAATCCAGTGCCCTCAGCCACTCGTTGTGTGGCCCCTCCAGACCTTTCACTATGGAGTTTTTTGCTGGATTTGTTGGATTTTGTTGGATTTGTTTTAATGGAGCACTAGAAGAAGTTTACTGCACTGAACTCCACCCCCAGCTCACAAGGTGCTGTCTAAGCCAAAGTGAGAGCAAGCAGCTGTGGGGAACATCCTGAGAGCCCCAGGGTGGAGCTCAGCTCCTTTCTGCTGAGCACATGAGTTTTGGGAAGGAGGTGGGTGACACATCCCAGGAAGGAGGATCACTGGATACGGGCAAGAATCGAGTTGTGGAAAGATCCTATCAGCACAGAAGTTACACATCGCTCCCAGTAACACAAACTTGTGCTTGCTGCAGACATATGGGGAAAGGAAACCTAAGAAAACATCTCCTTCATTCAGACAGCAGCTCCTCCACTGCCCTGGCCTCAGGAGCAACATTCCTCATGGTTCTATTAAGACATTCCCTCATTTCTCACCACAAAGTCTTTTTTTTGCTGGTCACACTGATTTCTCTAGGTCTAGTTCTAACTTCCTTCCTCTCCCCAGTTCTGCTGCCCAAAGCACCCAAAGTGATTCCAGTTGGAGCCTCTGAGCTTCGTCCCTGGCAGGGGTCAGACAGCACCTTACCTTGACTGTGGAGGAAGAGGTTGCAATCTGAATCACTTGGGCCAGGAGGTTTTTGGGGAGTGGGAACTGTGTCAGGGCACGGATGGCGGTGTTGTCGTCTGTCATTTCAATGGAACTCCCTCCTCGGCTGCATGGAACATGAGGAGAGGTGGATGTACAGATGTACTTGTGCTCAGACCTACCCCACTCCAGGAGTGCTGCTGAGCTCTGAAACTACTCAGTGAAAGCCCAGGTAATTCTGGTCATGTGCAGAGCCCAGCTGTCCCTTGCTACTAAAATCTGTCAGTCACAATCACCCAGCCCAGCAAAGCCACCTACTACAGATCAAACCTTTACACCAAGGCTACAACCCAAACAGATCGAAACAGATTTAATTAAGAAATAATTCTGAATAAAAAACCCCATCACTGAAATAACCACCATCACCTACATCTCTTACAGATCTTGCTCCTGCTGCCTATTAAAAATCCAAGATCTGTGCTCATAAACTCAAGCAGGCAGCTATGGGGATGAAAAGGAGCAGGTTCAACATTGCCCTCAAAACCAGGGTGGTCAAAACCCGGTGTAAGTGCACATGCACCATTTCTGGGGATGGAAATGTCTTTAGGCACAGAAGAATAAGGCAGCTAACAAGACTGGCAGCAGTCTCTCCAGAAGGCAGAGCTGCAGGGAAGAAGTCTATGCATTCCCTGGATGGCAGCCAGGTACAAGACCAGGCTGCCCCAGTATTCCTTTGGCCCATCTCCAGGCCCCCCCAGCCACAGGAAAACCCTCCCTTCCCTCTGCCCTGGGCTCAGCATTCCCAGCCAGACCCACCTGGCATCTCTGCCCGGTGTCCGGGCGTCCTGGTGTGCCATGGGCAGGTAATCCGAGACATCGATCGCCTCCTCCTCCAGCTCCCCTTCCTCCAGCTCCTCTCTCCTCATGGCTTTGGGCATCCTGCCCTGCTCCATGGGCTGGATGGCATCGTCGGGCTCCATGCGACGCCAGCAGGTGGAAAGGTCAGCGAGGGAGGGGCCGGACTTGGAGCGCCACTTGCCCTCGGAGCACCAGCGCTCGTCGGGACAGCCCAGCTGATCGGCCAGCAGCCGGTACTTGGCTGCATCAAAGAGCTCATTCCGAGGGCCCAGCAAGCCCCAGCCCTGCAGGAGAGACACAGGACAGCTCTGGGAACCCACACCCTGCTGGGGACAGCGGGGCAGGAGCGGCCCCCTCCTTCCCCACGCAAAGAGAGAGTGAGGAAAGGCGCTTTCAGGAACTCTCAACTTCCCCCACCGCTGTTCTGTACCAATGGGAATCTGGTCCCGGCCTCACACAGCTCCTTAGAAAGGGTGGGCCATGATTTATTGGGGTTTTACAAACTCTTGGCTATATGTAGCATCCTCAAGTTTTGAAGCCAGCCTCAGAGCAGGAAATGCATCTTTTTGGGAAGGTTAGTCTGAACTGGCATGATCTGGGATAACACAGGATGAGAATTCGGGGAATGGTTCATCTCCTTCCATTTCCCAGGAAGAGTTATTTGTACAAGCAGCAGGAAATGTCCCTAACCTGGCAGATTCTGAAGCAGGCCTGCAGTAATTAAAAACTCTCCTACCATCACCATTTAGGACTGAACCCTGCAGGAAGCTCCAGACATAGCAGGAGTGCAGCACACACCATTTCTTACCAGACTGCTGCAATAAGTTCTAGCTTTAATTTTAATAAATTAAAAGTTACAGCTTTAGACCTTTTAATGGCCTTAATGGGCCTGTACTATAAAAAGCTGTATTATTTTGTGCTGTGGGAGTGCCTAGGACACCAAAGTTCACCTGGCTTGCTGCTCTACTCAAAGCCTCTGTATTCACTCTCTGCACTAATTAGACACTATTAATTTTCTTGAACTGATGACTTTTTAAAGCAGCATTTGTAGCTCTTTCTATAGCTGTGATCACACAAGGCCTCCCATCTCAAGGGTCTTCTGCCAGCTTCCAGTTTAGCTGGCAAAGAAAGCTTTGCATGTTCAGTCTGTGGTTTCAGGGGCCTGGGTTTTGGTTTAAAAGTACACGTTTAAAGTACACGTCAACCACTTCCAAAATTTGGGGAAAACGTGTCAGAAGGGTATTTTTCTTCCTCTGAAAACTTCCAGGCTCCCAAAGAAAGCAGGGAACAACGCTGGACTAGGGAAGATAAAACCAGGATGCATTCCCAGTGAACACTGACTGAGTGAAGTGGAATGAAGTCAGTGAGTGCAACAAGTTTTGTTGATCCCAGGATTACAGGACCAGCTTAAGAAGCTGAGTTTTCACACTGCCCTTCTGAATTTCTGAAGGCTGGTTATTCCCTCCCAGAGCATTCTGATCTACAAGGAAATCAAAAGCTGTCTCACTGTCAGAGCATGCACAGCATCTTCTCCTGAGCAGAGAGATATCCCTGTTCCCACTCCACACATCGATCAACAGGAAACTCCCAAATCTGTCTCACTTGCTCAAGGTAACACAGAACAGCCAGGGGCAGACCTGGAGATAAAACTGCATCTTTCTCTCAGCTATAAAACACCCTCAAGAGTGACCTTTACAGTTTTACTGTGCCTGTTTGATACTGGCTGCACACACCCATTTCCAGCCATAAATAAGTGCCAAACAAAGCGTAACTGTAAGAGTAAAACACAACGTGTAGTTGCCACACTGAGGCTCTGAAGGTCCTACAACTGCAAACACACCCAGCTGCACTGGCAGAAGTGGGAGTTAGTGACCAGCAAACCCACCCAAGGGAAGCTCTACTCGCTGTAGATGCTGAGACTAAGGAGCTGATTAAGGTCCAAGACAAAAGGAACAAAGACCAGGATGACCCGAAGCAAGCGGGGTTTGAAGCTCAAATGGATTCAGACTCAAGACTTCACCCTCTACCCCTGACTAACAGAGGGGCCAGCTAAGGGAGTGCACAGGCAAAGAGAGAAGAAAGAGCTCCCATCACCAGGCCAGGCTGGCTGCACACTGCAGGGTGCACGGGGCCAGGCTGAGCAGCAGCAGAGCTCACCTTGAAGAGCTGACACGCTGCAGCCGCCGCCTGCCGCTCCGCATCGATCTTCTTGGTCCCATAGCCCTCCACTTCCACATTCTTCGGCCACTTTATGTGGAGAGTGACTTTCTGAAAGGCAAGGAGAACCACAGAGTGAGCCAGGGCAAGCTCTCCTCTCCACCAGAGCACACTCACTCCAACCATCTCTGCACTCCAGGCAAAGAAGAGAAATACAGAAGGAAACTGAACAAAGTGTTGTCTGCTCCCTTCATGGGAAGCTCCATTCCAGGAGCACTGAAGGAAAAGGCTGAGCAGGGCACAGAGCTGCCACAGCCCCACAGGAGCTGCAGGGCTGAGGTCCAGCATGGGCTGTGGTGTCACAGCGTGTCAGCTCCGAGGGATAAATGCCAGGAGGTCATTACAGGAACAATCCCATGCCAGGGCTGTCCCTCTGCACACTGCAGCACACCAGAGCGTGCCCCGGAGCAAGATCCCCTCTCCGACACCTTCCAGCTGCAAGGAAATGTTCCTGCTTCCTCACTGTAAGGTGACCAGCACAGGACTGCCTCAGCTCCCGGGCACTCCAGCACTCAGCAGGCACAGGAGCACCCAGCTGCAGCCCAACACAAGCACTGGCAGAACCACAGCCCCTGCAAGGGAGCATCCTCCTGGATGGGAGCACTAAAAACCTGGAGAGAATGCTGAAAGCTGAAGCCTGCCCTCTTCAAAGAAGTGCTCCAAATCAAGAACTCACTCGGTTCCCAGCCCTGCAGATGCCACAAGGCTCCAAGAGGGAAATGCCTGAGGAATTCTCTCCTGTTTCTGCAGCACAGATGAAAGGCAGCAGTGGATCCACTGGGAAAGCCCCACCTCCAAGGCTGGAGCACAGGCTCCTGACTCTCCAGCACCTGGCTGGCTGCCTTCCTGCCCCTGAACCTGGCTCTCTGCAGGGAATTGCTATGGATTTTGCCTCAGGGCTCTGCCTGGAAAGCACAGAACTGCTGGGAAAAAAGGTGTCTCAGAAGGCCAAGTGCTCACAAATCCCATGTTCACATCCAACAAGAGCTCTCCAGGCTCTCACCTGTCCTTCTGCCCACATTTGCTGGGTTGTTTTTTGGGTTGTTTTTATTTGTGAGCCAACTCTCATTTTTTTCCAAGGCTCCTTTATCTCCTTTATTGTTTTCCTGGTTTAGTTTTTTGTTTTAATCTGAAGTTACTCTGCACATTCATCTACTAAAGTGCTGGCAAGAATGGGAGCCAATTACATGTACTAAAGAGATGAGGCACTGCCTGGGGTATTCCAAATTTTAGGGATGAGGCACTGGCTATGGTATTCCAAAATTTAAGTTAGGAAACTACACTACTGCTTGAGAAAGAGCAAGAAAAACAAACACAAATAATGAAGAACTCTGAAGTAACATTACTAATGTATCCCCTAAAATCCAGGGATGCTTAAAAAGGATGTGGCAGTAAAAACTGTCTGGGAAATTTTAGACACAATGTTATTGGAAAATGTTAATCCATCAGAACTGAGTCTTTTCCTGGAATGTAGGTTGCAGTTAAACTTCAGCTGGAAAGGGCTTTCAGCTCTGGAATGAGAGCTGGTGTGACAGGAGGAGGCAAAGCCTTGACCACGGAGCACCATTAGGTAAGAATTCCTGCTCAGTTCACAGCCCAGACACGGGTCTGGGTCTCTGGCATCCCAGTGACAGCTCAAACCACCTGGAAAACTGTTTGCTTGGAATTCCTCTGCTTCATTTAACAAACAAACAGGCTGTATTTCATTCTGCTCCTAAGTACTGTAATAGAAGCCTCCCTCCATTGCAAACAAACTCCTCTTTTCTGGTTGCAACTGGACATTTTAGGCTTCGGGATTTGCTCTATTGGAGTCTACCATCAAATCTAGGGTTCCTAAGGGCTAGAATGCAGCTTTTAAATCTTAATTTTCTAGTTAAGACACCTTTAAGCACATTTAAGCACAGACTCTGTGTCCTTCTGCTGAGAAAGGCTGGATACAGCAAGTCACTTAAAAAAAAAATATCAACACAAAAAGAGGAACAGCACCTGCATTTATATACCTTTAAAGCATATTGAGATCAGGAAAAATAGGAAGTGAGAATATTTCTTGTCTGAAACTTTTACACGGAATTAAAACTCTTCTACAATTTTCTCTAGGGAAGTTACTTCCAGGATTAGCAGTTCCATGGCTCCCTTCCCACTCTATGTCCCACACCCTCCCAGCAGCACGGGATTACCTTTTTCCTTGGCCCATTAGTGTGGATGTACACCAGCTTGTCCCTTGCATGGGAAATGCCCAGGGCTCGGCCAATCACGCTGTTGAGCAAGTTTTTAGGCTGTGGAAATTCCTTTAGTAAGTCTCTGGAATCTGGAAAAAAAAACCAAAGAGGAACTAAATATCTTTGCTGTGCAGGCCCCTTTGGAGACGTGCTCCAACACCGGCTCCCTGTGGCTCTGGGAGAGCCGGGGCTCGGAGGGGACAGAGAGGGGAGCAGGCAGAGGAGGGGTCCCGTGGCCACCCACAGCATCTCCAGGCACCAGCGAGGTCCTGGATCCCTGAGGTTGGGAAAGACCTCCAGGATCATCGAATCCACCCTGTGCCCAATCCCTACCTTGTCCCCAGCCCAGAGCACTGAGTGCCACCTCCAGGTGTTCCTTGGACACCTCCAGTGACTGGGACTGCACCACTGCCCTGGGCAGCTCCTTCCAATGCCCAACCACTCTTTCCAGGGAGGAATTCCTCTTGATGTCCAACCTGAGCCTCCCCTGAGGCCGTTCCCTCTCCTCCTGTCCCTGTTCCCTGCGAGCAGAGCCCGACCCCCCCCAGCTGCCCCCTCCTGTCAGGGAGTTGTGCAGAGCCACAAGGGCCCCCCTGAGCCTCCTTTTCTCCAGCCTCAGCCCCTTTCCCAGCTCCCTCAGCCTCTCCTGGGGCTCCAGACCCTTCCCCAGCTCCATTCCCTTCCCTGGACATGTTCCAGCCCCTCCAGGTTCTTTTTTCCAGTGAGGGGCCCAGAACAGGACACAGCACTCGAGGGGGTCCCTCAGCAGGGCCAGCCCAGGGGACAGTCCCTGCCCTGGGGCTCTGCCCACACCGGGGCTGGCACAGCCCAGGGGCCATCGGCCTCCTGCCCCCCTGGGCACCCCTGGGCTCGTGTCCAGCTGCTGTCACCAGCACGGAGCCGGTGCCGTTTCCTCACCAGCTGTTTGTCATTCCTCAGTATCAAAACCCAACTGAGCAATAACAACTTTGAACAGTTTCTTGTTCTTGTTTGGGTGTTTGCAAAGTCCCTCCCAGCCATGGGTTAAATCCAGGGTCTCACAAGTTACACATTAGATCCAGCCAGCAGTAGGAACATGAAAAAATGCCTGAGGACTTCTTCCTGAAATGACTGAGACAGCTGGATGAGAGCCTGGGAATGTGGTTTAGTCTGAATTGCCTGGAGAATCCCCTGGAAAGAGGTTTGCCAACAGTGTTTGGAGATGCAGCAGCCCCAGAGGCAGCAGGACAGAGGGCAGGTGGGACTGGCCCCTGCCCCACAGGGAAATGCTGCTCAGGGCACAGCAGGGAGGGGATGTTGATGATCCCATCAAATCACTCATTTAAAACAGTAACAACAATAAAATCTCACTGCCCCCGACAGAACCACGTCACACCCACCTCCCGTTCCAGCCTCCTCCCTGACCAACTCCAGCAGTTTCAGCAGTGAGGGAGCTGCTCTGACTCCTCTCACCTGCAGCAATGTGATGGCCAGCACTGGGAAGGGCCTTTTTTTCCAGCAGCAGGTCCAGCGATATCAGATCAATGTGATAATTCCGGATGTTCCTACACCTCCCAAACAGGGAGCTCGCACAGCTCCCTGGTGAGGAGAGGGGCAGCTGCCCCTTCTCCCAGGCTCCAACACCCCCACTAACCCAGATGTGCAGGGAGATGATCTGCAGCCCTAATCCCACAGAAAGCCAAGGCAGGAAAAGGGAACACACACGTTTTTGCTGGGCTCACAAGTGAATCAGCCAGCACAGTCCTGCAGGTACCAAAAGCAGCACAAGGGAACAGGGAGAGGGATGGGATCTCTGGTTCTGCAGCAGCAAGCACAGCTCATCCCACGTTCAGCCTCATCCCACAAACGCTCCCTGGGCAGTCAGGACTTGGGTGACCTCCCTGCAGACCACCCTGGGGGTGAGCATTTCCTTTTAGAGGGTTTCTGAATCCCCTGCAGGAATTCAGGGCAAGTTTCAGCAATGAATCAGAAGCCACCACAGAGACCAGAATTTCTGACCGAGGCACCAAATCCAAGGAGAAATGAGGAGCCAAGAGTCACTCATTAAAGCATCACCAAGATGTGCCACCGTGTTCTGCTGGAAACTTGATTCTGGAGTTACTGTCATGAAGACACACAGGAACTGCAGAGAATCCCAGAACAGTTTGGGTTGAAAGATCCTTGAAGATCTTCCATTCATTTATTTAACAAATAGGCAAGGACATCTTCCACTAGACCAGGTTACTCCAAGCCCATCCCACCTGGCCCTGGACACTTCCCGAGATGTTCAAGGCAAGAAGAATTTAGGAGAGGCTCTGTCACACAGGCACGTGGAAGAGATGCTCTCCAAGAAGCTGCTCATCATGATGATGTCCTAGGAGGGCCCAGCTGGAAGCTGAGCAACTGGGAAACCACGGGAGACTCAGAGAAGGCAGAGTTCTGCTGGGCCACTGCAGGCCTGACACTCTCAGCCTGGGGACACTCAGCTAAGGGAGAACAAAAAACCACTGCTGATCCCATCTCCCTCTCCAGAAAAACCCAGCAGGCTGATCCACAGCTCAGAACATTCACTGGTGACACTCCCTTTTGAAACCTCTTTGGCAAACCATAGAAGAACCACACAAATCTTGAGAAATGCTTTCAGTAGCCTTGGATAACTCCAGGGGAATTGCAGGAATTACTCTGATTTATGACCACGATTTGCCCATGAATTACCTTCTATATATTGGCCAAGGGAATAGGAAAATGGTCTCAGCCTAACAAAAAACTATGAGCCAATTTTCTGTAATTATATAGCAAATGTGCTATTTCTATCTACTTAAGCAAGTTTCTCTATATTCAGACTTTGGCCTGCTCAGGAAAACTGGAGAAGTGTCCAAGATTTTGGCACTCCACAGTTCTATTCCACTCCACAGTGGTGGGACGAATGGAGGGAGGAGCAGTAACACAAGTCCCAAATGCCCCATTCAATTCACTTCATTAAAAAAGAAAAGCAGAAAGCAAATCTCCAGCACCAGCCTGGTTATTTGGCTTCCAGCTGCTTCCTCTTTCAAAAACAACAACCTGGGAAATTCTGTGATAAGAGGTGCAAGAAGCACTTTTTTTTAATGCCCCCCCAAATGCAATTACCTATGACAGAGGCAGTTTCTCACATTCTGAGGTGACTCCTCGGTGAAGACTAAACATTTAATCTGCTCTGGAGGGGAAAATAGGATCTCTGACTAACAAAGCCCAGTTCTGGTGACAGCTCAGGCTCGGAATTCCCGACAAGGTGCAATGTTTTCTCCCCAGCTGACAATGCCACCTTCAGCAGCACATCCCAACTGTGCCAAGGGCCGATGGATCACCTTCAGCCCATTCCTGCCCCAGTTCCAGAGCTGAAAGGATCTCATCCTGCAGGAAGCCATCCCTCCCTTGGAGCTTTTAAAGAAACAACCCTGAACTGCAGAATTGGATTTGCAGAATGTTCTCTTCCCTGCCAAATGGGATTTCTCAGCATCTTCCTCCAGGAGTGTCTCAGCTCTGTCACAGCTGAGTGTGGATGTTTGGGTGGGAATTGTGTCAGTGGGAGCACAAGGACTACAACCCAATACCCCCAAAACTGAGCCACACAAGACACCCAAACAGCTCTGAGATCACGAAGGAATATTAAAAGTCTGCCTTCGAGAGCAGACAAGTCAGGGTGGGGCTATCAAAGAAGCCAATTAACTAATTAAAGTTCCTCAAAGCCAGTGAGCGCTTTAGCTTAATTTGATTGTGAAAGTCCAGGATAATTCCAAGCTACACTGAAAACCACAAAAACCAGACCCCGAAACCAACAAACCACCCAGCTGGAGCAGCCCAGCCTCCTGCAAACCCCAACAAATCTGAGGAGTGAAAACACTCAGGTACCAGAGCACAAACAAAACAGCCCAAAGTCTTGTTCAAGGAGGACAGAGAAGATGCATCAGTTTCTCTTTTCTCTCCAATTCTGCCCCCTGGAATAGCAACAAATGAGCACCAAGGACAAAGAAGCAAAGACAAAGTTCCTCAAGATATAACAAATTCGAGTAATAAATCCAAAAGTGTTTCAAACACATCAAAAATCCCCAAGGAAGAAAAAAAGCCCTGTGGGTTCACAATATCCATTTCACAAGGAATTAGCCCAGACATGTTCCACTGCAGACATGGAAGGAAACACAGAAGGTTCCACCTGGCTTAGCTTGGAGTACACCAAAACATGGCTTTTGGGGAATTTGGGGGGTTTTAAACCATCCCCAGCAATCCTGACCACGGCCCCTTTTAACACACGCAGAATAAAACCCACACACAGCTCCTGGCTAAACAAGAGCTTCAAAAACAAGAAAACTGAGCAGGCTCCTCCAAAAGCAAGGGGGATCAGCTGAGGAGAAGGAGCAGTGGCCAAGCTTCCCCTCGCAGCCACTGGGGCTGGTCAGGAACCTGCCCTGCTCCAGGAAGGGATCCAGAGCTCCAGCCCAGCCCAAATTCTGCTGTGGTTCTGCAGGGTAAATTTAATTAATGACAGAGGAGGGTTCCTGGAGCAAACCCAAGGGCAGGCAGGAACGAGGGGAGGTGACTGATCTCCCCAAACCCCACTGTCTAAGCCAAAAAAAGTGAAGCCTCAGATAACAACACGGATCTAAGAATGACTTTTTGAAGCTGGCCTGGGGTCCCAGTGGAGTTTTCCATGTTTGTATCCAAGGCTAATAACAAAGCAGCCAAACGAGGACAGCTAAGGAGACATCAGCTCACAAGCTGAGGGCTCAGAACTGACCTCAGAAAGAGGTTTTTCAAATGACATTTATGATCTCCACGTGTTCAAGTACCAGCTGGACAGGTAGGGCAGGTTCACGAGACCCTGAGGGCTTTTATTTCTTCATCCAAAACAAATCCATTATTGGAAACAATTCCAGTTATCACCACACTCCAATCTCAAGAGCCTTCCATGGTCAATCTACCAGACAAATTGGGAGGATGAGTGAACTGAAGAGCAAAAATAAAAGTACTCAGGGACTGCCTGAAAACACATTAGAAAAAAAGTGCTGAGGGATGAAGTGCGAAAGAGGAAAAAAAAATCCTGGTTTATTCCTTTTCTCAGGCAACACCTGAAGCAGCTCATTAAACAATAATTTGGTGTGGTTCAGCACCTGCTTTAGCAGGGACTTAATTTGCTCTGATGAACAGCTTGAATGTAACAACTCAAAGACCATCCCACTCTGAACTCCAAGATAAAGCTCAGCAGCTTCTGAAAGGCAAATGGAACCAAGACCCAAAGAATCCCGAAATTACAGAGAAAATATTAACTTTAAAAGTGCTGGAGGGTGGAAAAGAAGCACCGAACACAGAGGGCTGAGGGAAAAAAAAAAGTTCTATTGTAACAATACCCCAGATTTCCAAAATGCAGCCCACGAAAGAAAACTGAAACCAAAACAGTGATTTTCAAAGGGAAAATGGTTCAAGTCACAACCTCTGGCACAAAACCACTCGCATCTCTCTAAGCTCCAAGCGTTCTCCACACTCCGTAATCCAAGAAAAAGCGATTCAAAACGCGACATCGAACCCGACTTTTAAACATTCTCTTCCAGCAGTGACGATTCCGAGCAGCGGGAAAGGCATTCACCCTTCCCACCTGGCCCACGCACCACTGCCATCCAAACGGGGAAAATCTTCCGAGTTCTGGCCACAGACATCACCTCTGGCCGGCTTTAGGGACGCTGCAGTAGCAAAGGCCTGATGTTGCAGAGCTGTCGGTCTCTCCATCGGCGTTTCCCAGGCTCTCCAGGTGGATCCAGCGGGATCCCGCGCACGGAGAGGCGGGGAACGGCCCTAACGGCCCGCGCTGCCCCGGAGCGCTTCTCAACCCATCCCCTTCCCCGGCCACATCTCCACGGGCGATTTTCCTCTCGCGTCAGCCCCGGCAGGCGGCCGGAGTTTCGCCCAGGCCCGGCTCGGCGACCTTGAGGGGAATCACCGGGGAAACCCAACTCCGGCCAACAAAGGGCTGCCGGGGCGGCCACAAAGCGGCTCCGCGGTCCCTCCCGGCGCCCCCCGCTACCTGCGCAGCTCGGCGGCTCCTCTCCCTGGCCGCGCATCCCGGTCCCGGCGGAGCCGCGGGAAGGAAAGGAGGGATGGATGGAGGGAGGGAGGGATGTGGCGGCTCCCCCGCCCCGCCGCGGGCCCGGGCTCGCCCCTCCCTTCCGCTGCGCGATCGCCGCGCGGGGCCCCGAGCGCCGGCCGGCTCCGCTGCTCACCCTGCGCCGCCTCGGGCTCCTCCTCGTCCTCCTCGTCCCGACGGGGCTCGGCGGGTCCGCGGGAGGCCGAGCAGAGCCCGCGGGAGCCCGCGCAGGGCCCGC